>NAGG01000382.1:0-144022 GCA_003031705.1 Calonectria naviculata
GGGGGGAAAGGGAGGGGAGGGGGTGGGGTGGAGTCTGGTGATCTCCCGAACATCCCGTCTTGTCGACACTCTTCGAGTGTTGGGTGTGGGGGACTAAGCCCTATCAGACGACCGAGCCGCTATAGCTAATCGCGGACGTCATGTCACATTTCTAGACCGTGACTACTGCATCTGGACGTGCTTTTTCCTTGGCACTTGAGGTCTGAGACCTTGTGATTTGGCTGCCTCGTCTCGTCCTCCTCGTGCACTGGCGTGCGCCACGGGGCTTACAGTCCTTCCACTGGGGCCATCTGGCATGAGCACGTTCACAGGCATACGATTCTTGGCACGGTACGCAGCTCATCGAGCACGACCAGTGAAGCTCAAGGGAAATGAATTTCCAGCATTGTGGCTGTGCCGCTCAATCCGCCATCATCTGCCCACGTTGCGTCTACATCACGGTCATCACAAGACATGCGTCACTCGCGTGGGGGGAAACGAAGAAACAAAGTTGCGTGGTCAAAGCAGAGACGCCATGCATTTGAGGTCTTATCCAAAAATCAAGTCATGATGGGCCTGTATCAGGAAGCCAGCTGCCCAATAGTAAACAAGATACACCTAACGACGCCGTGCCAATGATCGCTCCCGTCTAATCCTTTAGCAAATAGCATGAGTCTTGCCCGTCTTACCCTGAAGAGAGTGGGTCTCATTCTATCGAACGGGTTAGTTTCATCTTCATAAAATGCTAAATCAGTTTGGGAATTGACTAACCGAGTAGACGGGGTGGGCGTGCTTGCCCTTGCCCACGGTGGAAATGTGTTGTCTAATGTAGTCCTCGCGCTTCTTGATGGTCTCCTTGTCAGTCTGGTCTAGGAGACCAAGGCAGAGGATAACGTCGCTGATGAGAGAGTCGCAACGGCTCTTGGTGAAATCCTCACGAACGACGACACGCAGCATCTTGACGTTGGAGTTGGGGGCCATGGTGTAGGCGGGCACGACCCAACCGCGCGAGCGCAAGTGGTGAGCGAGAGCAAACTCATCGTAGTGGCGCTCAGCGGGGCCACCCTCCTCAGCGGTGCGGAATCGGAAGGCGACCAGAGGCAGACCAGCGCCGGAGCGCTCCGACATGATGACGAAGCCCTTCTTCTCGAGGGTGTCGGTCAGGTAGTCGGCAGTTCGGGTCAGGTTGCTCATGATGGCGCGGTAACCGTGCTTACCGAGACGGATAAGCTGGTAGTACTGGCCAATGACCTGGGAGGCACCCTTGGAGAAGTTGAGGGTGAAGGAAGACTGGTCGGCACCAAGGTAGTTGATGTTGAAGACCAGCTCCTGGGGGAGGTACTCGGGGGCACGCCAGATGACCCAGCCGACACCGGGGTAGACGAGACCGTACTTGTGGCCAGAGACGTTGATGGAGACGACCTTCTCACATCGGAAGTCCCACTCTAGGTCGGGGACGACGAAGGGAGCGACGAAGCCACCGCTGGCGGCGTCGACGTGGATGGGGACGTCAATGTTCCTCTCAACGAGGAGGTCGTTGATGGCCTTGACATCCTCGTACTCACCAGTGTAGGTGGTGCCAAGAATGGCGCAGATACCGATGGTGTTCTCGTCGCACAGGTCGACGCACTCATCGGGGTCCATGACGTAGCGGTCC
The DNA here is from genome assembly GCA_003031705.1 of Calonectria naviculata. Classification (NCBI taxonomy): domain Eukaryota; kingdom Fungi; phylum Ascomycota; class Sordariomycetes; order Hypocreales; family Nectriaceae; genus Calonectria; species Calonectria naviculata. The sequence goes on from NAGG01000382.1 coordinate 1,637, forward strand.
GACGTGCAGTAGACGAGCTTCTCGTCAATCTCAAAGTAGCGGGTTGCCTTCTCCCAGCAGACCTGGACGGCCGAGGACATGACAATGTTGGGGTTCTCGGTGCTCTTGCCCTCGGCGACGCGGCGGTTCTTCCAGCGCTTCTTCATGGCCAGGACAGCAAGCATGATGGCCTCGGAGGAACCGACGGTCGAGGTACCGACGGAGGTGCCGGCGGGGGCGTGGAAGAGGTCGCCGATCATGTTGACGCAGCGGTTCTGGATGTCGGCCGACTGAGGGTACTCCTCGTAGTCGATGAAGTTCTTGGAGAAGGACTCTGACATGAGCTTCTCGGCCTCATCTTCCTGCAGGGGTGGAAAAACCACATGTTAGCCAATCTGATCAACTAGAAATGAAGTTTTTTGAACGCAAATGGCAGTGAAGCCATCGCAGTGATGGAATGTGGTTGATTGTCATCTTAGCGCTGGTGGAGAAGCCCCAGAAGCCAAGACAAGGCCCGCGCTTGCGGGGTGGTAGTGACCTGCATTGGCGCCGCGGGAACACCCAAGGATGCCAAGCTGTCACTAAAAAAAGACTGGGGCCGGAGGAAAATCAGAGCAGCGATTTCGTCATAGACGTACCATGTAGGTGGTGACAAAGGAAGCGAGGCTGTAGAGAAAAAAGACAGTCAGTCAATTGAGCTGTGGCACGCGCGCGTTTTCTGCAGGGGACCACTTACTTGAGCATAGGGTTGTTGTCAAGGCTCAGGTCGTCCTTGATCATGCGGTAGGCAATGTCCTTGGGCATCTCGCACTCGGGCATGCGGTGGCGGGGCAGGTCCATGCCGGCGAAGCGGGAGCCGTAGACGCTGGTGGTGAACTCATCCTCGTAGTTGGTGAGCTGCATCTGGGGGCGGCGGGAGGCGCGGGAGCTCGTCGAGCGGACAGAGGCGGCGTCCGAGTCGCGCTCCTTGACGACGGAGAGGTGAGACATGCTTTCGATGTAGGAGGGGGTTGTGTGTCCGTTGGTCTTGTGGATGCCGTTGGTGCCGTTGGTAGCAGGAGCAGAGTTGTCGTCGTCGGAGGTTTCAATGACGGGAATAGGTTCAGGAACCTCACTAGGTTCCGTGTTTTCTACTGAACTCATGATGGGGGGGAGAAGAGGGGTAAATAATGTAATGACGCGGGCAAGCAGGTAGCAGAATAGGGGGGGTTCCGTCAGCTAAGCTCAGCTAGGGTGCGGCGGGTGACGGGTGTGGCGGCAGAGTAGCGTGCCGTGAAAGCCGTGTGCAACGTGGAGGTGTAAGGTGTTGAGATAAAGTGGGTGGTGTGGTATCTTGTGGCTGTGGAGAGTTACACCAAGGCGAACAAGCGTGGGATGGCCAGGGATGGCGAAGCTTTTGCAGATTTGGGGGTCGGGCGTGCTTTGCGTTTAATGCAAGCCAGCAGCGATGAAGAGGGGGTGAAGAGAGATGGTGATAGGACGGTATAAGTGATCACCAAAAAAACAAAAAAAGAGGGAGCCAACGGGAGCTGGGAGTCCTTCTTTTGTATTGGGCTTTTTTCCTTGGTTCTTTACGAAGCTGACAGAGCCTGCAGGAGATGGGGCCTTGAGAGCGGGCTTTGGTGCGGTGTGTAAGAGGTGAAGAGGTGCTTCTTTGAAACGATGAAGAGGGACAGGAGCGGAGGGGACCAGATGGGCAGCTAGACGGACGAGAGGCTGACAAGTTAAATAGTTTTTGCACCGAGTATGAGGAATTTCAGGGACAGCGGGCAGAGCACAGAGAACGGCGGGAATACATGGGGCAACATGGCAAGATGTGGAACTTGGAACAAGCCAGAAGGGGTGAGCGAGCGAGCATTGCCCATGGAACTTGTCACTCGCAGCGACCCGGACCAAAAAAAAAAGATGGAGCTCTCCCCTTTGGTCTCTCTCTCTCTCCTTCGCTCACCTCACCTTCAGCTTTACGGGGAGTGGATGTCGAAAAATGTGGATGTGGATGTGGATGTGGGATGGCCACAAGGCGCAACCAGGCCAAGGCACGAGCTCACGGCCCAAGGAACCACATCCCCGAAGAGACGGACAGTGTACCTGGCCACTACCTGTCGTGGTACACGGCCAATACACGGCGCCCTATTACTGACTTACTTCTTCCCATCCCCCTACTTGTCCCGACCACCACGCCCAGCTTGGAGCCGTTGCCTGCCCGTGCCCTCCTCGTTTCTTCTTCTTGGTCTTCTTTTTTCCTTTCCTGTAACCCTTTTTTTTGGCCCTTGCCAGCCGTCGGTTGGGCTCCAAAACAAGGCCGGGGTGTGTGTTGTATCCCGTAAACCTGGCCGGATCTTTTTTTTTTCTCTCTGGTGCTTGGTCCCTTTACCCTTCTGTCCCTTATTTTCTTACAGTCCTAATGCGCCGCTAATAACGGACGGGGGGCGCGCGCGACACCAGTGGGTTGTTCCAGACGGGCAGCGATGCGACACGACAGCAACCACATCCCGCCCGACACTTTAAAGTCAAGCTTGCCGGCATTGCGCATACTGGCGGTACTGCGCCTATACGCGCCGCGGACGTACACTCTGCGTACTATGGCCCTTTTTTCCCGCCTGCCCCCCCAGCCACCACCACGCCCCTCCCCGGTGATATATCCGCGCAACTCAAATCACAATGATAAATGACGATCCCGTAATTCCAGCCCTGAGAACAAGCTGGCACATGCTTGGTGCTGCTTGCTCGTTGGATGCCGGCCCCAAGCAAAAACAAAAAATATTCACCGCACCCCATTCAGACAGAGCCCGTAACCTGAGAGACCCCGTGGGCGGCCTCTCCCACCCACCACCCCCGGTAAGCACCAGAAGGTCGTAGTGCAGTACCCGTCGCGCATAGCCGCTCGTTGAACAGATTACACGGGGTTCCGACTTGCAGGTCAACTCAGCTCCCGACAAGTGGAGGGGGAGCAGCATCAACTCCACTGCACGCTCGCCGCTGCACGTAAAGCCATGTACCGAGTCGGTACGGTACCAGCCCTGCAGCATCAAGCAATAATACCTGACTGGCGCCCTGTGATTAATCCACCTTTCTTCCACCACTGCTGGCTACTCACACCCCTCTCCAGTAATGGAGATGGCCGCCTGTTTCTGGCTCTCAAGGTCGGCTCACTCCCCCCTCGTTCTCTGTTGATTCCAAAAAAGAAGATGGAAAAACCACGCGCTTCTCGGTGTCTGGTGTCCGACATGGATGGCGGACTGACGCGGGCGCTGTATGTGGCGGTCACCAATTGCTCACCACCACTCACCTGTGCCCCATACCGCCTCTCTGCTGCTGCTGCTGCTCCTTCGCTCCCTCACCCGCCCCCCGCTAGCGCCGCCGCCGTCGCCGTGGGCTCCCGATCACCGACATTCGCCAGAAACCCACTTCCCACGCCCGCATTATCGATCCCGTATTAGCTTGCTACACGCTTAGTCGCGGGCTTTGCTTTGCATGTAATGCCCCATGAAATTCTTTTTTATTCTTGCTGTTTTCTTGTTTTCCTTTCACTACTAGTCTTTTCTTGTCCCACCGTCTTAACCGCATGAAGAAACGTTTGGCAAACTAAAAAGGTAGCTCCCCATCAACACATCGTAATAACTCGGCAACTCAGCCCTGGGGAAAAGTAAGGAAAGCGAGAAATACTCGAGGACTCTAAAAAGAAAAGTCATTATCCGGACCGGGGTCAGACCGATCGAGAACCCTTCGCCCGGAGAGGGGCCCCAATTTAGGAATCTGGGAATGGATTCCCATTTGACGTTGATGCTTCCCACGGTCCAAGGGCCCTCAACTGGGGAAGTTGCAAAGACAGCCAGCAAAAGCTCTTTCGGCCCACCCGGCCCCAGCCCCGTTGCCGTAGCCCAGGAAATGGCGGGCTTTTTTGGGTATCGAGCTGTGTCCCTCTGCTGTCCGTTTTGTTCCTATTCCAGCTTTCACAAGGTCTCATCAGAGTCCGCATTTGCCTGCCCCCCGATGCCCTCGGTCTCTCCTGCTCATCTCACCTCATCCGACTCAGCGTCATACTGCATTGGTTCGTTTTGCATTGCCTCTTTTCTGTGTCTGGTTTTTTTGTTTTGTTTTCGTATTCCTGTCGTGCATAGCGTACGCCTCATTTCGCTCTTGTTTGCCTCCACGTATTAGCCACCACCGCCATGGCCGAACCTCATGTCGAAAATCACCCGTTTCCCCAACTTTACGTCAAGGTCTACCTCACATAACACAGAGGCAGGCCTTCTCCTCCCCCCCTTGTCCCGCCTTCCTTCCTATTTCCCTCACCTTATCCCAAGGCTCTGGGACGGGTTGCTGCATCGCGCCCGTGGGTCCCATTGGGGGATCACTGCCCTGGATTCCCCGACAACCCTTCTGACGTCCTTAACCACCCCTCCCCTCCCTTGCCTACCCTGGCTCTTGCCTAAATACCCCTTGAACGGACCCTCCGTCCCCTTTGACTCTGGGGCATTTGAGTTCCTGCGAGTGATTGCTTTGGGGTATCAATGACGCACTGCGCGATCTGCGGGCGCAGAGCGGGCGGGACGAGAAAGGGCCCGTAAACGAGCAGAATTACACTGGTTATTTTTTTTTCACTTTACCACTCTCGGGTAAGGGGAAGGAAACTTCACCGCAACCACAACTCCACTTTGGATGCTGTGTTATAGCTACAAGGCACGAACGAACGGTGAAGAGGAAAAAAAAAATGGGCAAAAGGGCCCTGAAAACAGCGTCTGTAATGCGTCCTTCCCATTGAGCGTGTAATTGTGGGCAGCTTTTGCTCTCGTTCCGGACTTCCACGGCCAATCACGGAGGCTGCCGTCCGACGCGGGCTCCACACTTTCGGAGGTCGACTTTTCTGCAAGGCTCAAGGGGCCCCGTTTGCCGTTGCCGCTGGACGACTCTAATGTCCATGCGGCAGTGCCGCCCTGTAAGTTCCCCAGGCCATGGTTCGTCGACAGGGGACAGCTGTTTAGACGGGGTGTGGGTTTTGTTGAAGTTCAATGTTTGACGTTGATGTTGGTGTTTGATTGTTGACTTGCTGATGGGCCTGGCTTGAGTTTCCTTGGGGCTTGGAACTGCAACGGTGCGTGGTGCCACAAGACAACTGGCGCGCCGGAGGGACATTTCAAATCTAAACAAAAGAGCCTGGGACAAGAGAGGAACGCCCACTTTCAATTTCCTGCGCACATTTTTTTCAACGGATATGCACATGCTTTGAGACAGACCGGTGTCAAACATGGATTTGCCTCTAGTTAGATTCCCACCAAAAAGCCCATGTTTCGAGGGCTCGTAGAGCCAGCGATGCCCCCCAAAAAAAGTCCAAGCCCACCCACGGTCCTCGTCTCGGCCCCCCTTGCCGGCTTTGTACCTCTCAGGGCCTCTCCGCAGTACCGGCCTGGGTACCTCACCTTGACACCGGTTTCTGTCTTTGGAGAATGGGCAGGGGCGCCGTCGTCGTCGTGGCCGGTTGGGCTGACCGACCGGGGGTGAACCAGGCGCCTCACCTCGGTATGAGGTGTTTGTCTTCGGTCTCGTCTCCCTGCGCCCACCGGGCAGGTGCCCCCAGTTTCCCGAAGATGAACGGGACGGCGCTCATCTTGTCCTCTCACTTTTAGCTAATGCCTGTGCGTCGCTTTCTCATTCTGGTTACCGTTTCGTGGTCCCTTTTTTCCCGAAATCATGCTATTCCAGCCTCGGTCAATGAGGCCCTTCTCCCGCGGGCCTTGTCCGTGAGTTCGGTACGATATTGCCCGCGACCAATTACGGGCGAGGAGCCGTCAACGACAACTAACACCAAGCATCACACCGCAACGTTTGAAACGAAGGCCCCCTATGGTTGTATGTAGCCATTTTTTTTTTCTCTCTCTGGTCCTGGTTTTCCAGGGTGGCAGAGTAATAACTCATGACACATATGAATCATTCTTCACATCATCTCAGGCAGGTCAGATGTCCCGCTTATGGAAATGACCTTTTGTTCGTGCGTTGGATATACAAAAACAAAAACGACGGGAGCCGGGCATGTGCAACGCAGGGAGACAGGTCAGGTACATGCATAGATTACATACAGAGAGGGCGCATCTTCAAGGTGAGCAACTTTGGGCATGGCGGCAAAAAGACGAAAAAGAAACAAGACAAAATACAAAATGCCAAGGGACGAGAACCGATTGGAAGCACGGAAGCCCAGGCCCCAAGTTCCCTGTTCCTCGTCTCTCATGAGGTGCCTTTTGTCCCGAATTGCCTGACGCCATTTCCCGTCGCGCCCCCGAGTGGCGTGTCCTGTCAGACGGGGGCCCGTCTCGCCAGCGACGCCTCCTCTGGCAGCCTCTCATTTCACTGCGTGTTAGTGGGAGAGCGAGTGTTGTGTTTATTGCTGACCTCGCATTGATTGATGATCGCTTCACTTCTTGAACTTTTTTTTATTTGTTTTTCTTTTCTTGGCCACTCGCATCTTGCCCTCCTTGAATTTGATTCCATTTTTACATTCCCTGCCTGTCGTCCTCTTTTTCTTCTTCTTGTCCCTCGTTTGCCCACCGCCCTGCGCTCTCGGTTTCGGTGATCCGTTCAGTTGGTCGCCCTGAGGAACGTGCCACGACAGGTCTCCGTAGCATATGGCCGAAGAAAGGCCCCCCCTATGCACACCCATGGCGATCCCACGTCGACAGAGCCCGCAATCCGCATTTTGCAGCCCGACAGGGCAGCGAGCATGCTCTCTCTCCGTCTGGGTTTCTGTTCATGCCTCCAAAACACGCCCTTGGATCTTCGCGCATTTTACAGTTTGCCTCTTCCGCCCGCTCTTTGCTCTGTACCTTCCTGTACAAGATGGGTACCTCCAGGCGGGAATCCGGCCGTAAAATCCCGTCAATGCCGTACTCTGCTCCCGCGCCTTGCTCCACTGGCCTCTCTCCCATCGACCCACCTCCGATTTATGGTTCGTGGAGTGGCCAGGGCCATGCAAACCCGTCCATTGCAGAATGGCATTTCGCCATGTTTCTCATGGCCATGCGCCTCTTACTCCTTCTTCGCCGTCAGTGGCCATTACGTAGCTGGCCCTCTCGCTGTCTATTGCCCCGACGGCAGAAGGGCCATTTCTGCCCGACTGAGGTCGTCCGTCGCAGGGGTCGCTCTCCCCACTGTATCGCGATGCATTTTCGTTCCTCACCTCCCTCGCCCGGGGGTCCGCTGTCAGGCTCACCGAGCCCAGCGCCCCGTCCCTGCCCTGCCCTGTCCTGCCCCGGCCTCCCCCCTACAACCCTGCTCTGACGCAAGCAGGCGGATGTTGTCGGTACCCAGATCCCCTATTACGCGCCTGTCTCAGCGCCAGCTCGCCTGCAGTGTTGCCGTTCTGAGAAGTGATGAAGCGCCCGCATCGCATCGGCAGGTCGATCACGGATTCGAGATGCCGCGACAGTGTGTCAGCGCCCACCAGATGGGACAGTGTCTTTCTTCTCTCCCCCCCAGTGAGACATGTCACCCACGGACGCATGACATTCTCTTTGCATCTCGTGCGAGCCTCGCAGCTGCGCGTAGAGGTTGGGAAAGGGGGAGCACGGGGTGTGTTTGCCGCGGCGCGGGAAATACCTCGGCGGGACGTGTAACACGATGACATGTAACCATCTCCATCAGCAGAGATGTGTCTTGCCTCACCTTTTTGGCGCCCCGTAAATGACGGCATTTCCGGCCCAGGCGCGTTTCTGCTTGATTCGTCCTGCTTGCTCGTCCTCTCTCGTCTCGGCCCATGTCCCAGGCCCCATTCCCGCCATTCTTTTCCCCGTCTCAGCGACAACTGTCCAGTCCAGCCGTGCTCATAATTCCCGGACCTCAATGTCCGCGAGCCAATCACCCCCGCCGGGATTCTCAAAGTCGGCTGTTTTGCCCTGGCCCTGCCCTGAGCTTCCATCTCCCTTCTGCACAGCATGTCGGATCTATTTTGGGCACGTATGATTCCTGTCGTGTTTCATCCGCGAGTCAGGCCGAATCATTCTAGAAGCTATGGATCACACACACACACACCACTTTTTGCAAATCTTCCGGTGCTCCCCCCGGAGCTGCTGGACAAACGTTCCCCTGCTGGCATTGCCTTCATTGCTGACGCTACTCTTTCTCTAGGTACATGTGTTGTACAGCCTTGGATCGTTGGTTCAACCGCCTACATACATACAACGGCGCAGAAATCCCCTGCTACAGCTACCATCGCGATCGCAGGGCCCACCAGTCCACTTGGCGCCCCGTCCCGCATTGCCCCATCTCGCAAGTCCCCCCAAAAGTCGTCTTCTGTCGTTGTGTTGCTCTCCCATTGCTCCCACCGACGTCACCCGGCATCAGGTTACCATGCGCCGTCACAACATCTCACTTTTCCATGTCCGCGCCCGCAGCCCAGTCTCCGAGATCTGAAATGGGAATCCCCCACCGTCGCCACTGGGAAAGGGGTACTGCGATCCCCCCAAGCACCATCTGATCAACCTTTCGCATCCTATACGCGCGTGTCGTCACCCTGCCGGGCCTCAGTCGTCGTCGCCGCCCAACCTCGTCAATCCGCTCGCGAGACCCTCCATTCGCCTGCCCAACAAGTCGTCCGAGCTGTTCAGCTTGACCATGCTCTTGTTCTTGTTCTTGCTTTTGCTCAGGCCCTTGTCCTTTTTCCCCTTCTTTCCGGCCTTGCCGTTGGGGTGTCCAGGAGTCACCGTGACATCGCTGCCACTCTCGCCCTCTTGATCTCTGTCCTTTGTGTCCTGGATTTGCGATGTAGTTAAGCTTCTGCCTCTGTTCATTTTCGTCATGCTTATCTCCAACGGCCTGTCCTCGTCACCACTCGACTCCCGTGCTAGTCGTCGTTCTTCGCCATTCACCAGCGCAGACTTGGCGCGGAGGTTGCGCAGCCGCACAGCGTCGACGTGGTCGAAGAGTTGCTCGAACCATCCCACACTTCGGTCGAAATGTTTCCAAGCCGGGGGGTAAACAGCTGGGAATTGCATGAAGCCATGCGATATACCGGGGATGAGCATCACTTCGGCGGCATCTTGGTCGTCAAACTCTGGCTCCTTTCCGTTTTCTTGTCCGTATACCCCCGCAGATTTATTCTTCATAAATTCTGCCTCCTTTGCTCTGCGTAGTCTCCCTGCAAAGATCAAGGTGTCATCCACCAAGGGGTCTCGCTCTCCAGTCAAGAAGTATGTTTTGGGGAACTTCGCTAGTAGGGCCTCTGGGGCCAGCACCGGGCATAGAAGATAGTCTTGGCTAAAGTCTGGTCGATTGTGCTCCCCAATATACAGGATGATCATGGCACGCATCATCTCTGGTGTAAGTACTCTGTCGTTAAAGTACGAAATCATCGACGACGTTGCCAGCCGAGTTCTCATCGGCTCTGGGTGGGCAGAAGGTTCCTTGACACCTGCCCTGCCATTCTCCTTGGGTCGACTCAGAGATCGAGGTCCGGTGTGAGAATATTCAGGGCGTGTGCTTTGGGCGCTCCCATTAGAACCACCTGAAATCTCTTTCGGCGAGCCTAAATCAGGCTTGGTTTGCAGAGGTGGCGAGGTAATCTCTTCGTCATCTGAGTGGTGAGGAGTTCCCACCAAAGCATTGTATTGCATACTTTTCCGCCTTATGATCGGGCGGTTAGTCTTCCGCATCTTTCGGTCCCTGATAAGTGACATTTGCTCGTCCGTCATCCAATTCCCAATGTTCATGTCCAAGGCAGGATAGAAGCAAACAAGACCGTCTGGAGGTGGTAATTCTGTTGCTTTGGGTCGACGAAAGTGGATATTGCTCGTCTCAATTATCATCAAGGTTGCTGCAACTGCCAGGTTTCCTCCCGCACTATCTCCGGTTATAATGACTCGAGGCACTTCGATTCCAGGCAGGCCAATACATCTGCCTTTGGTGTTCATGATTGTAGAGTAAACATCGAAGCATTCGTTCAATGCATATGGGTACGGAAATTCTGGCGCCTTTTTGTAGTCGAGGCTGAGAATTGGCAATCCGGACTTGGAGGCCCAGGCAAAGAGTTTGTCGTCATTGCATCTGGGATCCATCGCAACAAAGCCGCCTCCAGGTATATCGAGGATTATTCGGTCGTGGTGCGCCAAGTCCGCCAAGGGTCCGTCAAAGTATAGCCATGCCAGGACGGGCTCTTTGTAATCGCTCTCTGCCGGTCTCGGAATTCGAATTTGCCTGGGCGGCCATCGCATAAATCGGGGTCGAAGTAGGCCCTGGAAGAAACTCAGGTATGGCGACGTGCCTTTGTTCCAGGCCACGCGGAGATGTTCCACCGTAATCATACCTCTGACTTTGCGGACCTTTTCGTCGGCCTTTTCGGCGGCTACAAGGTAAAAGAGTGTAAAGACGATGCTGGCCAGGTCGCGCAGCCATTTGGACCGAATCTTCATGGCGGTCCAGAAGCCAGCGTCCAGGGCAGTCAAGACCCAGGTGGCACGATAATATGTAGCTTCGTACATGTTGGCCATGGGCTCGGGGCTGGCAAGCCCGACAAGAGCGCTGAAGTTACGGGCGGCGTATAGGTACAGCATGGTGAGGGCGACAGTCTGCCATGCCGTCAATCGCTTGGTCCCAAGCCTCGAGAGCAACTGGGCTCCGGGAGGGCCATGTCGGTGACCCCTGCACCAACAGTTAGACGACTTTCCCCATATTTTACCCCACGGGGGAGAAAACAGGTCAGCTTACTTAACAAGGTATACAGTCCAGAAGGAGAGGACAGCAAGCACCTGCAGTCGCCGCGACTTGGCCGAGGGCCGGCCGAGGACGTGGTCTATCATGATGTGAAGAAGGTAAGGGAGGGGAAGGGTTCGATTGAGGTGGTGGCCGGAAGGGGAAGTTTCAGTGACACGGACGAAGAAACACTAAAGAAAGATGTGACAGGGACGGCGCAGAGGCATGGTGCCCGACGATCCCGGGGTTCAATGGTAGGCCCCTTCACATGAACGGTGACAGGGCAGTAGGTTGCTGCGATGCCTCGGCCGTGGCCCCAGTGGAATCCTGATCAATTGTGGGCGCAGCGCAGGTCGGGTTCCGGAGCAACGCTGGGCAAAGCGGCTCCGCAGCTGGCTGAGACAGTCGTGCAGTGTTGGCAAGCTGTCTGCAGCGAGGACGGGGGATGCGATTGCGCGGGAGATGCAAAGAACTGCAATCACAGGACCACACGAGCAGCGCAAAGAGACCAGCACATGCGCGAAGGCTATGGTCGGCTCATGGGCCGAAATGGCAACCCGTGACATGCTACGTCCGCGCGCCTGGTCTCGTGCTGACATGTGAAAGCCCAAGCCCGGCCGTGATTGGTGTGGCTCCACACACGAGGTCATGACGTCGATGGGGCGGACAGCGCATGGAAATAGTTCTAGAAGGCCAGCAGGTTAAGCTTACAAGGGGGCGATTGATCTGGGTTTGGTTGCTGCGCTTTTCCCGGAGTGCATTATTGCTCCCGTCATAGAGGCAACACCGGTGCTGCGGCCAGGCTTCGGTCCATGTTGCGACCAAAGGGCGGACACTGCAGCCAAGTCACTAGCCGCTAACCTGAGAACACTGTGCTTCTCGAGTTCGTGTTGTGCGCCGTCCCCGCAAAATCGGGTAGCGCCGTCGCATCCCCGCCCAGATTCAAGATTTATCTACTGGGCTTAAGATATTTATAGTAGCACCGCCGTAAAGACTGCGCCATACCTTCGACCTTGTTAAAAAAAAAAAGCACATAGGCAACTCAAGGATTTGCTTACTGGTATCAACAATCAATGCAGTTGTGGGCTAGTGCATTACCCTACAGTGGTGAACCAGGGGGTGTGCTCGTATCTACGGATATGAATACCGGGCCCAGGGAGTAGGGAATAAAGGACAACATAGCAAAGAGGAACTCGATGTAATAATGTCCTGCTTTGTCGGCGATCATCAAGAGGAGGGCTCTTCAGTATCCCTCTTCAGGCATGAGGATTTATCCATATCACTCTTCAATGAGTGTAAGCTTAACCGAGAAGAAGTGGTAGAGCTTGCTAATATAGCGATCATCCTTTGTGTAGAACTTTCTTAGCCCTATTGCCTTCTTTGCATGAACTCATTTTCTTGATAGTGAGGATTCTAATTATTGTAGCCTCCCTGGTAAGAGAGGAGTTAGTAGGGTTAATATAGCCTCTAGGAGGGAGGGTCGGAGGAAGGTTATGTAATCTCGTAAGGGGGAGCTTGATTGTCGTCTCCTTTCCGTGGGGGGAGGGATTTCGGACGATTTTTTAGCTTTAACTTAGTATATTGCTCCTATTCACGTGGTAGAGGTACTGCGTGTGGTGTTCGGATGGGTTCCATAAGATTGGCGAGAACTCTTATTCCGCTTCGGGGGCATTTGATGTCTTTCTTGAGGAGAACATTGTGGAGCTCTGTGATGATAGCCTTGTCGCCTTTGTCGGAGATATTTTTCTATCTAGTCGCAGAAGTCATCCTAGAAGCTATCCAGGAGCTCATCACCGTCATCATAGAAATAGAGGGCGCGGATACAATCGCGTTATTGACTGTTGTTGGTGTTGCATTTATCAGGTCGATGCTGCTAAGGGTGGCATCTTCCCAGTCTATCGTGATAATTCTGCAGAACTTCTTGATTCCCCTTGGGAGATTGTCTTTGCTGAGTATTCTCGATCCTCTGGGGGGAGAGGAAGGTGGGGATAATTCGAGGGGTGGGGGTTTCTCCTGTCAAGTCTTCCATCTTTGCCGATATGATTTTAGCGCAAATACAGCCCAGGCTGCGGGATTATCCCTAGGTTCGAAAGCAGCATCCAGGATCCGTGGTCCTAGCGATGCATAAGTAAAGTCTTAACAATTGCTGGATTTACATGGAGTTTCATTGCATTATTGATAATAACATTCTGAGTATGGCGCCCGCCAGTTATCTCCACTGGCTGTTGGCCGAGTAGCCTGTTGACTAAAGCCGGTGCCAAGTTTCAGGAAAACATTAAGTCATGTCATTTTGGTGACTGCTCAAAGGTTGGACAGAAGTCTTATTGTAATCATATTTACTAGTTTTTATTTTTCTTCAATCTGTGCCCCTTTCGGAAGAAGCTGGCCCTAACAGAAGAATCGATCTTGGTGCCGGCCTGAGTTATGGTCTAATTGTTAAGCTTTTCATGATGCATCTCTTCTAGCTTTCGCTGGTGATGGGGACAGGGCCCGCCCGTCAAGAGGGTGCCTGTTGCTAGCTCAATTTTACAAGAAAAAGAGCAAGCACAAGCCACAAACGGTTATGGCAAGTGGGCAACAGCAAACAGGACACACGACAGTAAAAGTCGTCCAATTCGCTATATGAAAAACGACGGAAAATAAAGCTAAATAAAATGATATAAAGATAAATAATATAATAAAAATATAATACAATATAAGTAAAGATGTACTTATTTATGATTATGATTTACTCTTTTAGGGTTGTCCTTTTTCCAATCCTGGGAGCGACGTTTGCTTGGTGTAGTCGCGATTCCCGTCTGGGCAATGTTCTGGAAAACCACTCGATCTGGCGTCTCACTACTTTTTTTTTCTCACTCTCCCCAACCCCGATCCGACACTCCGCGCACGCGAGAGAGAGGCGAGGGGGGCGCTTACAGCGCGTCCAATGGCACGCCCATGAAGACCTTCCACGCGCCGTCGTCCATCTCTATCGGCGCGAACTCAACGCTTGGCGGGTTGTCGTGGTATACGTTTTTGTGGTCCTGCTTCTCGGTGCTGCTCACTAGGTGGAAAAGGCCCTTGTCCTCGTGGTCAAACGGTCTCTCCAGCTGCGAGGTCCAAACCCGGTCGCGGAAGCGAGTCATGTCCATGATTACGTCCCGCCGGTACAGCATCGGCGTGGGGAAGCAGCCCCGTCCAATGGAGTCGATGTGGTATGACGTGACGCCGAACCGGAAGCTATGCTCCCAGTCCGCATGGCCCTTCATGATGGTACCGTTGGCGTTTTGCATCAGCATCACCTCGCCCGTCCGCGTGGTGTGCGTGCAGCTGCCCCTGGCGGGCACGTTGCCCTTTTGGTACTTCAGCTTTATCCAGGGCTCAATGCCGGTGACAAAGGCTGTCTTACCCGCGGTATTTATTGCCACGGTCTGTGTTAGCTTCGCGTGGATGCTGAAGCTGCCGTCTCGGTTATCGGGAAGATTGTAGTTGATGATGGCGTGGATCGGGTAGTCAAAGGACTCGTGGAAAAGAGGGGCCCTGTCGATATAGGACTCTGACCTCCCCTCGTAGGATGCGACTATGCCGCGACGCTGCTCCCTGTTGAAGAAGCCACGGCTCCTAGCTTCAAACCGCTGCTGCCAGATGCGTTCCGCGGTGCCGTTTTGCGTAGCAACAATTCTAGTATTAAGCCAAAACAGCCGGTATAGGCGCAGGTCATACCCCAGGCCATGATTTTCCCCGTCGGTGGTCTGCGTGGTGTTGCCCTCTAGCTTCCAGCGTATTAGGTCCTGCTCGATGACGGGCAATGACCCCGTTGTGATGGCCGTCTCGTCATCGTCGAGCCAGAGGAAGATTTTGGCGCCAAGGATCCAATGGCTCGTCTCGACCTTGACGCCGCGAAGCTGGCCGTCCTCATCCAGCGGGTCGTGGAACTGGAAGATGTCGAGCGAAAAGTTGTGCGGCTGGCCGTCGCACAGGTACGGCAGCCAGACAGACACGTCAATTTCGGACTCGCGGAGGTCGAAGGCCTGCGGCGGGGCGGCGGGGCTGCTCATCGGTGCCGCGATCCCCCCCGCCATTATGGCCGGGAACGGCCACGCGATGCCTGCCGGGTGGCCGTCGACGGACAGGCGAATCTCGCGCACGCCCGAGCCGCCCGGGAGACGGCCCGAAGAGTTGGCAAAGTAGTTGGCCCTTGACTCGGGCACGTTGGTCCACCAGAACTCCTCCTTGTCCTGCGCCGTAGCGGTGACGGCGACGTGCGCGCGGTACACGTTGCGAGGCAGCAGGACCATGTTGGTCGCCCTCTCATGGGGGTACTTCCACGCGCTGCCAGCACCATCTGCGCTTCGCCCCGTGCCGAGAGGGAGAACGACATCGGCGGGCGCATGCGGTGTCTTGTCCTTGGTCAGAAAGGCGTGGAAAAAGGTTGCCGTTATCGTGACATTGAACGAGCCCGTATAAGTGTGGTCTACCGAATTGGGTAAGTCGAAGACGATCCGCTGCGGCTGCCTCCACAGCGCTAGATACGCCGTCATATCCTTGAGGAAGCCCCATTCGAGAGCCTGCCCGGGGCGGGCAGATATGGTCGACATGCGCCATACCTCAACGTCTCCCAGGTACAGGCTGCCAATGCGGTCACGCTGGAACCCCTCGGTCGAGACGCTAAGGCGAAGCAGGACGCGATTGAAGGTGGTGTTCGGGGGCGTGTAGCTGGCTGGTCCTCTGGGTCAGCTGTCACTGATTGGTATGGGCAGAGGGATGATGCATCATATAAAATAACAATAATAATAATGCGGCGTAGTCACCTAGTAATGTGACGGTGGTTGGAATAAAAAAAATAAAAGGGACCAGCCTACTTACCCACATATGGCTTGGGGCGCTGAAAATTGTGCTGCACAAGGACAATGGCATCCAGGTTGCCAAACTCATTTGCAGGAGGGGGCATATACGGGGGATGGGCGAGCCGGACAGCCCCGTCCGGTCCCAGCACGGGGGCAGCAGGTTGGAAGCCGATCAGGGGTACGCTTTGGTTTAATCCCGCCGGTTCCCCTCTGTAATTTTCGCCATCATTGTCGTATCTGCCGCCGCCCTTGCTGGACAAGGACCGCACATCATCATCGTCTTGGCCGCCGACGTAAAGAGGCGCTGAAGGCCCAGCGGCGGAACCGGCCTCGCCTCCGGGCCGGGCACTGCTCCAAACGCCCACATGGTCGTTGGGGACGGACTTAGCAGTAGCGGTGGTTACTAGGGCAAGCAGAGCGATCAAGCATATTCTCGTCATGGCCACCTAGTGAGAGCCAGTAGCAAGGAAAATGATGGGTTGTTGTTGTTGATTTTTATTATTCATCATTCTCAACACTTTTGGATAAAAAAAATTGTGAGAGGGAAATAAACAAGTAAAAAGCTATAGTGCACACACACACACACACACACACGCCAAGCTCTATGGACAACCAACACCTTTGTAAGTTTACACATTTGTCAAGGTTGCAGGCAAAGAAAATTCTTCAATAAAAGGTTTCCTCGCCGTAAATACCATATACCCCCGCCTGCAAACCGAGAAAAAAAAGTTTATCATTATTAACATTGATATACCTTGGTCCACCACCATGTATTTCATGTAGAGTCATCACCGACGTATAGGGCTAAACGTTATGTGAATTTTCATTTTGTAAAACTCAACATCCCAAACTAACTTAGATATTATCCACGCTACTCCCGCACTCGCTGAATGGCTGCTTCGGATTATCCGTGACACACGGTTTGTCCGTTCCAAGGGTTCCTCGAGGGAAACAAAGACATCACCAGCATATCTCATTCTTCCGCCTAGGGCGTTGTACACTAATTATGAGACGTATATCTATGAAGTGAAGCTTAAAAGTGGCTTTGCTTTTGATACATCCACTTGATCACATTAATGGTCCGGGACAAGAGATGATCTGGTTTGGGGCATTGACATAGCACGTGATAGGGACTAGCTATCCCACATTATTTCATAACAACGACTCTTTTTCAAGTAATGCCCCAGCCCAAGTATACAAGATATATCCAGGGCCCAAACTATAGGCGGTCATAGGAATAAGAACATCCAATTACCGATTAATGTCTATAACCGTATAATATAATTACAGGAAATGAAACAATCTCCAGATCATAGGACGAGTCTGCTGGGCTCCTCCTCGAGGATAATCTTGCAGCGCTCCAGGCAGATCTGGGCACGCTCTTCCTCCGGCTTGGGAACTACCAGCGAGAATACATTGGCGCCGCTCGATATACCGGGGATAGTGCGGATGGTTGCGGGCTGAGGGGCAGACTTCTTCTTAGGGGCAGCGAGGATGTCGATAATATCGGCCTGCTTGGAGGCAACAGGCTGGGACTCGAACAGAGAGGAGGGAGTGATGGCGAAGATCTGGGGCAGGTAGACACATCGGACGCCCTTGGCCTTGACCTTATCGAGACCAAGAACTTGGTCAAAGAGCTCATCGGTGGTAGGGGCGCAGTTAACGCGGGGAAGTTCGTCGTTAGCGACTTCGGTGGCGCGGCTAACAAAGGTTGAGATGGGCAGGAACACGCCAAGAGTGTCCTGGATCTTGTTCTGGATCTCGACGACCTTGGCGAGCGAGACAGGAATGGAAACTTCAAGGTTCTCAATCACAGGGGTCTGGGGGACCTCCTTGGTAACTTCCTTAGGAGCCTCCTTGGAAGCCTTGCTCTCAGCAACCTTGATGTTGCTGAGATCAAGGTGTGAGAGAGTGTTGAAGCGAGCTTCAATGGCAGCGGGGGTCTCAGGGTTAATGGATCCTAGGTAAGCCAGGATATTACCCTTTAGCAGGCGACCGTGGGGTCCGGTACCCTTGATCTTGCTCATATCCTCCTTGCTGAGACCGTGCTTGCTGATGAGATGTCTGACCGAGGGGAGCAGAGGGTACTTGTGCTCATAGGTTCCATTTGCGACAGGCTTGGGGGTGGCCTTGTTCTGGGTAGGCTTGGATTCGTTGGCGGCGGGTGTGGAGGCAGCAGCAGTCTTCTTGGGGGACTCCTTTGCCTGGGCGACAGGCTCGTCGGCGGGGATCTCGATAGAGTTGATGTCGTCGCCGGACTCGGCAATGACAGCAATACGGGTACCGATCTGGATACCCTTGCTGCTGTCTTGGCTCATGATCTTTACCATGACGCCGTCATCCTGAGCCTCAACATCCATTGTAGCTTTGTCGGTCTTGATCTTGAGTAGTATGTCACCAGCGCTGAACGTCTCTCCCTCCTTGACTTCCCAGGTGGTAATGTTGCCCTCGGTCATGGTGGGCGAGAGCGCCGGCATCGTAAAGTTCTGGGCAGCGAGGCATCGCGACGACGTAGTAAAGTCTGGGCTCAATTATTAGCAGGACAAATCTCTATAACTTATTGCTCCATCCACGAGCGACTTGTTGGACAGTGATGGGAAGGTCCAGGGCAAACGTACTACGGCCGACAATGCGGGTGCCTGCGAGGCGGGCGGACGCTTGACATGCTGCCGCAAAGGATGCTATTGGAGAGCACAATTTCAACCGACGGGATTATCGAGGGGTTCGGAGCGTAGGAGAGGCGGGATGAGGTAATAGATGATGGATTGTTGGAATTCTCTGAGCTGTTGGGATGGTGTGTACGGACCAGCGGTCTTAAAAAATACCAGGGACGTGGTCTGCTTTTGGTGCGGGTGGATGAGCTAGTTTGACTATTAATGAGCTGAACACTGTAAATTACTATGCATTTTATAGTTATTTTACTATGCAATTTCCGAAAAGTATTAGATATTTCCTTGGGTGCTCACTGGAGCACCCAATGTTAGAATATAGGGGTTATGATCATAAGCATATAGCTCAGGAGATTCTGATAGATGTTTATTGTGATTTACCAAAGTTTATCTCAAGTGCTTGCTAAGTTTTTGCTTATTATTCAAGGCAAATGGAAATACAGCTGAGCACTTAGACCATATAGGAGACAAGATCTTCATGTGTAATCCCAAAGACCTTATGTCCTGTGCCGACATAACTAGCTTTTCATGGTAAATTTAGTACAGCAGCACGTGAGGTCTCAGATTAAGATGGATCCACGCACGTCAGCGTGAATTCATGCATCCACACCTACCGCTTACTGCTTGGGAGCGTAGGCTCCAAAAGGTGACACCCGCAAAGGCACTTGGGGTGGGGTTAGCAGATACGGAGTGGGATGTATGGACCGAAACCCACAAAAGCGGATTACTTGATGTTATACGGAGGTTGCCTCTTGAAAGATTGTTCGCTCACCCCACCGAGACGGGGAGTAGTTTTGTCTGTACATTTACCAGTATTATCGGTAGAAGTAGCACAGATGGAGGGGAAAGGAAATTCGCATTGCCCCAAAATAAGAATTCAACAACAAATAGACATAATTCAGAGAATACCATGCAGCTGGGCTGCCGGCTTCACCTCATATGACGACGTCCCTGGGTTGTAGGCGCGGCCCTTGTCAACCTCGGCATATGACCAGGGATATTCGTCGAACCCGGGGCAGTTGTAGATGTACAGCTCGCGGCGATGCTGCTCCCCTTCCCTGCGGGAGGCCCGGATGGCGGCCGCGACAGCGTGCTGGATGGTGCAGCTCGGCATGAAATAGTCAAACGTGACGTGCGCGTCGCCCCAGGTCTCGCCGTTGACATACTCGAAGCGCCAGTTGACGACGGGGCCGCACGGGAAATCTTTAGTTATCGACCTGAGCCACCACCGCCCGTAGTCGCGCACCCACCCGCCCCCGACGTCGAAATGCGTGCTCATCTGCGCTCGGCATCGGATCCACATCCAATTGCGTATGTAGTATTGGGTGTGGTTGAGCGGCCGGCCAAAGAGCGGACCTAAAACGTCTGGGTTTGGCGCTGGTGTAAATGGTGGCGGCGTGTCGCCGCCGTTCGGGTTCTGTTGACCGTCCTTGCTACCTCCCCCAACCCCCGGCTTTCCCTTTCCGCCACCCAACATCTGTTTGTAAAGGGCTTCCTTCTAATCGCGTTTCTGTTAGCCGTCATCCAAGACCATCATGAGCCAAAGAGGCCTAGGAAGAAAGAAGTCACTAGTGTGTACCTTTTGTGCTGGCAACTTCATAAACGACTCCAGATATTTGTCGAATCCCGTAGCAGCGTCTGCTGTCTTGGCTGTAGTCATATCTGTTTCAGTTTTCGTCACCGTTATCATCATGGTCGTCGGTGTAGCATTCATCGCGGCTTCTACCACCTTGTTCGTTCTGGTGGTATGGGAATCCCGTGTAGTAGCCACTTCATTCTCCGATATATGCACGACACTCTCTTCACCAATGATGGGCTTCGATCCAGCTGAAATAATAAAGAGTTCCAAAATCCAAAAGGCCCAAAGGACAACTCGAATTGCGGGTTGCGGCTTCATCCTCAGTTTGAGTGATGGCCAGGTAAAACTTTGGATATTGTGTAATGACTCTTCAATCGTCAAATCTATTGTTATTTATATCTATTAGGTATATTTAAAAGAATTCCAAGGTCGCCACCGCCCATGTTAACTCTAATCCGACCAAATGCCCAGTCATTGTTCATCTAGGTCAACGCGAGTGGCTCGAAGCCAATCATGATTTTGTGCATAGAAAGTAATATTAAAAAAATCTTCAAAGCAGTCCGTTGCTGCCTAGGTGTCCATCATGAGCCCCCCGTCGGTGCGCTTGTAATCCACTTCCCTATGTCCAATATCCTATATTATATCTTTTTACCTGCTGGAGGTATGATAGAATCGGACTCATAGGCCTTATTGACTTGTTCGTTTTGACTCAGTAGCTCAGTTTCGTAAGTTTTCTTGGCTCTCTTAAGGTCTTTGGTGATGTCTAAGTTTTCCTGCTGCTCAGATTGTTCGGAAGCCCCAGATTTGTGGGACTTCTCCGACTTCCCTCGTCGTCTGGCGATCTCGTCGGCCACTAATTTGCTTCGCTGGTCCTGAAAAAGTAACCGCTCCCGATGATATGCACCGACCGTCACAAGTAACCCTGCTGCTGTAACGGAAACCGCCACCTTTATGTCTGTCTTGAACGACTTAGCATAAGTATAATTAACTAGCTCAAGTTGTAGCTAAGTAAGGTTTGTATTGCTACCTCTGAGTGTTGCTGGCTGATTTGGTGTTAATACTCTACTTAGGTGTTTTTTGACTTTTTGGCGTAGTAAGGCCGTCGAGGCAGCGATTCCCAAACTACCGCCAAGTAAATGGACTTGGGAAGTATTCCCTGCGCAGGGGCTATTGAGATCATCAACAAAACATCTTACTCTCGTTTCGGTGGATATACTGTACCATAGTTGCGAATCAGTACTTCAATAGATATCATCATAGTTGATGCTGCCGCAGGTATACCAAATCCAAGCCCACAAAACGTAATGAAGCCGAGCTGCTTCCATATATCTAGCTCGTGCGATAATGTGGTTAAGAGACCACATCCTATCGTCATCAAGCAGGCGCCTATTAATAGTGTCTCAAACACGTAGTTTTTGGCGGTATTTCTTTTGCTAATAAGTGCGCTTCCTAAAGCCACGGTTCTAAGCATGGGAAGCAGCATGATACCTGCGATGAGTGATAGCTTCCTACCAACCACCTAAATCCTGACCGGTATGGCATAGATCAGCGTTATGTATGGAAATCCTAATAAAGTTATATTCAGGCAAGCAATAGTAAAGTTATGTTCAGGCAAGAAATAGTATAGATACGGTTCTTGAAGATATCTAATAGAAAAGTAGGTGTAAGACTTTGTTCGAATTGGCGATGAATGACGTACTCCCAGGCGCCGAGCAAAACCCAAACCAAAAGGCCGCAGAGCAAGGGCGCTAGAAACATGACCTTATTCTATTGATATTCAGACGATGATCTGGCATTCTGGAACGAAAAGATAACTAGGACGGCGGCGGATATGACGAGGAAAGAGGCGAGATAGTCGAGCTCTTTCCAGCTGTGTCGTTCAATCGTAGGGAGATGTTCTGACCGGGGCCAAGTTAAGAAGAAAACCGAAAGGGATATAAAGCCAACAGGTGCGCTTTGGTGGATTAGCAGACGTGGCAAACACACTATCGGGACTTACTTGATCCAAAAGATCCACCGCCAACTAGCGTAGTGAGTGAAAAGCCCACGAACTACTGGACCTAAGACACCGGAAAAAGCAAGAACCATGCCCACAAGGGCCGCAATGTGCTGGCCTGGGTGTGCCGGGCTCATTCCAGGAAGCATTATCATGGTGCTGGAGTAAAGACCTGTTCGCACATAAGCATTGAACTCCCAGGGTCAGGATTAGTGTTCCATACCAGATCCACCCACCGGCAAGAGCCACCTAGTTGATATCCTCAATGTCTTGGAAATCAATACCGATGGCATATATGCTAGTGGCAACAATAGATGTGTCGAGCATCGAAAGGAACAATCCGGGTAGGATGCTTCAAAACCGCGTTAGCAGAAATGTGCCTTGTAGCCAATTATTAAGCTATTAGAAATATATCTAACACACAATAGCCAGAAGCGAACAGGGGATATTGATGACTCTCGAACTTGATCCTCAGGAGAAAGTGCGCTATCTGTTTTTGAAGCCTTATTATCGAGCGGAGCACGCTCTGGTTTTGATACTATAATGACTATGTTTCCAGCGGTAGGAGATATAAAATGGCAATTCGTAGGATTTTTAGTGGTTTGGGGAACAAAGCACAGGCAGCGTTTGCTACAGAATTGGGGCACAATCAATAAATAGCCAGGCAGTCACGGCCAGCCGGAACAAACGGCAGGTAGATAAACAGGTCCATCCTCTGGAGGTTGACATCAGGGGACAAGACAGAAGAAAGAGAGTGCGAGCGCAAGATGGAGTCATGGTTAGAGAGATCTGTCGGCCAACGTGCATCAGAGCGGTCGGCTGGTGACGGAGAAGCCTCCAGTTAAAAACACCTCCTCATCCCCATGTCATCCTTTTAATACTCAGCCAGCCCTTGACTGTTTTCGTGAAGGAAGCCCATTCTTTCATCAATCCTTTCTTCAGTTGTGATACCCTCCCAAACCCTCTCCACTCATCTGTCCCCTCACAATGCTTGCCTCTCGACAGGTTCTGGGCAACATTGCCCGGAGCTACTCTCTTGGTGGTGCCGCCACTGGTGTCCGATGTATGGCTACCGTCAGCGACGCCCTCGACAAGCAGGTAAGCCTTCGCGTGCTCTCTCAACTTACCCTGATGCCCGAGCACTAACCGACTTTGCAGGTCCGCCAGAACATCCACGAGCGGAACAGCTTTATCAACTACAAGAAGTCCTCCGCGAGCCTCCAGATTATTCGGGCTCGTCTCAACCGCCCCCTCACCTATGCCGAGAAGATTCTTTACCCTCACTTGGATGGCCCTCATGCCTATCTCAAGCTCCGACCTGATCGTGTTGCTTGCCAGGATGCCACCGCTCAGATGGCCATCCTCCAGTTTATGTCCGCTGGCATGGACTCCGTCGCCAACCGGACCACTGTCCACTGCGACCACTTGATCGAGGCCCAGCAGGGCGGTGCTAAGGATCTCGCCCGCGCTATTGACATCAATAAGAAGGTCTACAATTGTCTCTCCACCGCATGTGCTAAGTATAACATTGGTTTCTGGCGCCCCGGCTCTGGCATTATTCACCAGATTATCCTAGAGAACTATGCTTTCCCTGGTGGTCTACTCATCGGTACTGACTCGCATACCCCTAATGGTGGCTGTCTTGGTATGGCTGCTATTGGTGTCGGTGGTGCTGATGCCGTCGATGTTATGGCTAACCTTCCTTGGGAGCTGAAGGCCCCCAAGGTTATTGGCGTCAAGCTCACCGGCAGCCTCAATGGCTGGACTTCCCCCAAGGACATTATCCTGAAGGTCGCCGATATCCTCACCGTCAAAGAAGGTACTGGTGCCATCGTTTAATACTTCGGTAAGCATATTCCTACCCTCCAAGCTCAACTCAATGACTCCTGTGCCTCACGTTCTTCCTTTCTATGGCATATTCAGCACTGTGCAATGCCGGTGACGGCTGCAATTTCCCTACTATCTTATCACCATCTCAAATATTTAATTACAAATATTTCTGTGTGTTTAGGTCCTAGTCTCGACTCTGTATCATACACTAGCATGGCTTCAGTTGCCAGCATGGGTATATCATCCACATTTGCCGACCGTCTTGTAGATATGACATCTAATTGGTTTATAGATGTTGAAATCGGCGCTACGACTTCCGTGTTCCCCTTCAACGACCACATGTACGACTACCTTGTCGCAACTAAGAGAAAGGACATCGGTGACTTCGCCCGAGCCTACACCCATGGCCTTCAACCTGACGAGGGTGCTGAGTACGGCCAGCTGATCGAGATTAACCTGTCCGAGCTCGAGCCTTATATTAACGGTCCCTGCACGCCGGATTTGGGTACCCCCATCTCCAAGTTCAGCCAGGCCATCAAGGAGAACGGCTGGCCTGATGAGCTCAAGGTTGGCTTGACTGGTTCCTGCACCAACTCAACATCTCGAACAATATGTTGATTGGTGCTATCAACGAGGCCAGTGATGAGGCTAAGCAAGATCCAAAACTATACTAACAGCGAGTGGGATGCTGTCCCTGCTTTTGCTCGTGACTACAAGGCCAAGGGTATCAAGTATGTTGTTGGTGGTGACTGGAACTACGGCGGGGGCTCCTCTTGAGAGCACGCCGCCCTTGAGCCCCATCACCTTGGCGGTCTGGCCATCATCACCTATTCTTTCTCTCGTATCCACAAGACCAACTTGAAGAAGCAGGGTATTCTTCCCCTGACCGGCTCCGACCCTTTAACTATGATAAGATCTGCCTTAACAATTGTATTGACATCTCTTGCACACAGCTTGAGGTTGGCAAACCTCTCGTTATGAATGTCCGCCTCAGGGATGGGGAGCTTTTCTAGGTCCCTCTGTTGCACAATTTTAATGAGGCTCAGATCGAATGGTTCAGGAACGGTTCTGCTCGTAGCACCTTGGCCAAGCCCAGCAAGAAATAAAGCAACAGGCGAGAGCAATGGGATGAGGAATGATTTAGGTCATGGCGTAAATAGCAGAAGGTACTTTTGGTGTTTTACTAGATATTCATATAAGTCCATGTTATAACACTGCGTTTGATGAGCGGGACCAGGAGCATATGATTTACTAAATTGGGAATAAAATGAATGAAACCCGTTGAAATTGGCCACGCGATCATCAACACCAACAGAAATCCTCTCGCTGCCGTATTTGCAATAGTGGCATTCGATTGTGACTGTGAGCAAAGACAAAAGGTAAGCACAGTTAATACTAGTTTCTCAATCAATTTGCCTGGGCGAAATGAGATCTCTTCCACACTCAAGGCCGGCGTTATTACTAAGGCACGGGCATGCACGGTTAATCTGACCATGTGGCTGATCCAGGATTAAAATTAGAAGGTTTGAAAGGTGATAGTCTCATATTTGACTTTTGTGTGGAGACAAACTTTTGCTTCTTTCTTTCACAGTGACCACTTTCAAGGCTGCTAAGCCCCCATGGATGACCTCACAATACGTTATTTTGTAGATCCTACAGATGCAGCTCATCTCATGGTTTGATAAGCCCAGCAATTGGGATGTTGTTGCCTTCTGACCCTCCTCGGTTTTCCTTCTCCAGCTTTGTTCCAGCTGTCTATTGTCCCTTTTGGGCTTTATTATTGGACTGCTTTGACGTGCCTATAATTCCCTTATCTCTTGCCCACAAAATTGCATTGGTCGGTGTTGCTGAGGCGTGGTTTCTTAGCGCGTCGTCTCGCTTGGCCCCGACGCTGTGTGGAGATGCCCCTCTGGGGGATGAGCTGAAGCTTTTATCCGTCGAACCCCGGCCCCCCATCTTTCGGTACTTTCCCACAGCACCTAATGACAACGAAGCAATGATTCCTGCCTGCTTTTTATCACCTATAGATGTCCGTTGTAGAACAAAGTCAATCCGAAGAAATTGTATTCGTCTTAATCATGATAGCCTAGTATCGGAGTGCTTTGGTCCCTTTTTCTTTCGTGGATCATACAAACCACAGGCATGTCAACAGTGATCGCACTCATGATGTCCTCAGTATGTTGAGTCTGTGGACAATAGAGTTTGTTCCCGGCACCCGGCACGTGCAAGCCTTGTCTCCCTTGTTGAGCTTCTTCCATAGACTTATTCGGCTCAGATCTTCTCAGTGGATCCCCATAATTCTACGGCTGGGCATCAGGGGGTTGTCAAAAATAAGGCTGTGCAACCATAATTTCCTTCCCTTTTAAGTTATGCGATAGTGTTGGATTGATGATAATCCAAAAACCTTTGTACCTTTTCTTGCTTTCCCCTCTTTGCTCTAGCATAGCTTGTGTATCCGGGTAAACATTGAATGACCGGTAATTATTGGTGCAATTAGCATGTTTTGTGTGGATGATTGTTGATAACCCCGTAGCTACAATGAGCATTTCTAAAGTCACTTTAGCCCGTTGGAATTATGGTAATCTAGCGAGGGCATCTAGGCCTTTAGTCATACCATTACTCTTTTGCCCGAGCTTACTATTTCGGTAACGTCATTGACGTGATGTCATTCAATAAAATTTGAACATTAAAAGCACCCTTCTCCCTACTCTATGCTCATCATTCGGCTTTCCATCATTGCAGATTACTTCCTCTCCTTGTCCGGCAGTTTATTCCAAAGACTCACAAAGCCATCTCCAAAATGAAGGTCACGTCAATTATTGTTACTGTCTTCGTTGTGGCTGCCACGGCGGCTGTGAGTAGTTCTACTCAATATTACCTTTGCAAAAGCTCTAACAAATGTAGCCCGCACCCGCACCTGAACCTGCTCCCGAACCCGCACTCCTTTCGGGCGTTTGTGTCCTAGATTGCGCGAACTATGTAAGTGTAACTGGATACGTTGATTCTACAATACATTGACATGGCTGCTATAGGAACTACATGACTGGGCGGCTTGCCAGCGAAAATGTGGTGCTCACTAAGTCTGACAGCACTGGTGTAGTAAGTCTTCCAACCATAGAGATGCTGCTAATGAAATGCTAATAAAACAGACAGCCTCACTCGAGGCAGATACTAGCAATTTCAAGTTGAATAGTTTTGACTTTGTTGCTACTTTAATCTGGGACTGTAATGGGGTCGGCGTCACACTGTGAAGGTATGAGGCCTGATAGCTAGGCAAAGCAATAGGCAGGTTCCTTATTATGTCAAGACTAAAGCTTGCCTCCTCACTGAGTGGGCTGCGTGTGTGTTCTAGTTACAATAGGGTCTAATGTGGGTCAACCTGCATATTGGGGCTTCTCATGATGGTGTTGTTTCTCTGTTACAGGGACTGCCAACTTATCAGATATTTATTTACCTTCATTGCACTAGTTTGGCAAATGCGTCAAGTCTTTCAATATAGAGTACAATCAATCTGGACTTGACTCTTTTTTATTTTCACTTACATTGCTTGTTCCGTTTTTATTCGTGACCAGGTATTTGTGTTCCATCTCATGTCAATCCCTTGGTCATGATCAGCGGTCCTTCATACTGCTATTTCAACATGAGAGCATTGAGCCAATGCAGCCAATCTGCGCTGTGGCATTCAGGATACTGTAATCTGACACATTCAGGGCTAGGACGCCCACAAAGATATCGGGAACACGATAGCAGAATGCTTGTGATTCTACGAGCCGAAGTCTTAGAATAAAGAGTAACATACTGATATCGCCCTTATTGAGCTTCACCCCAGTCGTAATCTAGTCTTTTACATTCACATTGGTCGACCCCAAACTTTACTAAGGTTCCTCCCGGGAAGGGTAATTTGTGATACCTTCCAAATTGACTTGTTATCGTTTTTTGGGCATCTTTCATACAGTTTCAAGGTCAAATATGTATTCACAAGGTAAATGAATGAATATTTGGGCGGTCTAGTTCCTGATATTCGAGTTAGCAAAAGATTCTATGGTTGGCAGGTGAGCCTTTCTAACAAACCGATAGATGTTTCACAAGATTTCTCGGGGAAAACAGAAGCAGACTCAAAAACTTTATGGGCAAACTAACTGGAGTAGTGTACCCCAATGCAATATCTATCTATCAGTTCACCTCGGTTGAAATGTGAGCAAGAACAGCCTCAGTGGCTGGACTTCCTTCCAACATTATCCTGAAGATTTCTGAGTATAATGTGGCATGCTATCTCGGGCTTTTACGACTGAAATCATCATGATAATATCATTAGATGTATCTCCAAGCATCGCGTCTTGATAGCATGTTCCCGCGCTCAAGAGCCGTCCGTGAATCCGTCAAGTGATTAATTGAGATCTGTCGGGAAGTTTCGAGGTCGTTGTGGGGCTACAGCAGTTCATCGACAGGTTCGGGTGGTGCCGATGCCGATCAATAGCTACTTTCGGTGTCATAATTTTTGTCGGGGCGGCCTCCGGTGAGGTTGACACATTGCCATAGCAGCTTGGTGAATGGGCGCATCCGAAAGAAAAGGACTTATTAACAAATGGATCGGATACAAGAGATGTTTAATATCCCACTCTAATATATAACTGTGATGAGATGTGAAGACGTATTTTCATCCCGACAAAATAGATCCCTTGTACATCATGCATGCTCCGAGGCTTCCGCACAAAGGCAACAATCGACAAACCCTTGCTGTAGGCTCCACGCCAATGCTCAGAAATAGCATTATGAAAGAAATCTGACCCCAGAATGTAAAAAATTGGAAGATTCCGATCTATTTCGCCCGATTCCCCTTGTGATGCCCCAAGTCCCTAAATTGGGCTGGTCTGGACTGATCCAGCGATGGGCCCATGGCGTGGTGGTCTGACAGTGCCCGACTGGGATCATGGTCGGTGGGGATCACACCACCAACGGCCGAGCCACAACATCCCACCATGATGAGCAACGGCCTGGAAGAACGAGAGAAAGAGGATATAAGAAAGGAAATGAATGTCAATTATGTTCACCATCATCAGAATCAGCATCGCATTCAATCACCTCTATAAGCAACAACTACTTTCCTCTCTTAACCACCTCAATCAATCAACCCAACCACCCTCACCATCAAAATGGTCGCGATCACTAAGGCTATGCCTATTGGCTCCAAGTAAGTCTAGACCCATTAATACCCCACACCTGATCCTAACACCATTACAGGGTCCTCGCCACTGTTGGCAGCGCTACTGTTGTTGGCACCTACGTGCGTTCCCAGCTCAGGACTCAGTCACGTACTTTCGACCGATACTTTAGCCAGCAAAACTCGACTCAAAGTGAGACTGCAAGGGCAAAGGCATTTGAAGGAAGCGTTGTCACCGACCCCCGGACATCTCTCTTTAACATTTTGGGCTGGTAAATCCCTACTTTGGGATTC
This sequence comes from Calonectria naviculata, assembly GCA_003031705.1. NCBI lineage: Eukaryota > Fungi > Ascomycota > Sordariomycetes > Hypocreales > Nectriaceae > Calonectria > Calonectria naviculata. The sequence continues at coordinate 30,648 of NAGG01000382.1, forward strand.
TGGGAACATAGCAATGGCGTTTTTTTGGAGTTGGATGATAGATATGATTTGCAGCGTGGATATTTGCAACCTTTCAGAGCCCATATCAATCTAAATTTCTGGGAATAATAATAAACTATAAATTATTCAATTAACTTGATTGTTGTTTTCCCCAAGAATGTTATACAACATAAATAGGTCATCAATTGCCTTGTTACAATCCTTCCCTAGTTCATGTATCTCATTCGATCACCGCTGGGGGCTAAGAAGTATTGGATGTCAAACAGCTTCTAATGCCCCAACAGCATTCTTGGCATGTTCATCACCCACACACATCTTTCGCCACGATTTATCTACTACCCTGAATTCGGCCGCACTTCTCTTATCCCTATTAGCAAGGATTGAATAGGCAGAAGTTCAGCAGTATAGAAGTTGTGTTGTTCTAGGTTTTCAACACCAGCGTCATATAAAATGCAATGGGAATCAATGCCATACTTTTGGTTAGAAAGTATGTCCGTATTAGCCTTGGCCCCAGATGTTGTATTCTTGGGTGTCATTAGGAAAAAGCGGAATAAAACTCGACCAAAACATTGTACAGTTCTAGCCGGATGCTGTTTAATAAAGTGTTCTGTTGGATTTCGTTTACTTTAATTGGTGTAAAAAGAAAGGCAAGGAAAACTCTCTAGGTTAGTCATTTGATCTGAAAATTCCGGTCATTAAATCCATATGCTAGTCTCAAACGTAGGTCCAGCCCATAGCTCTCTATAACTAAACCAGTACTCGCATCATTGGCCCCCCGAAGGAACAGGCAAAGGTTTGATGTCAAACGTTATCGCGCCTGGCGGAACAGGTCTTCGGAGTATGTCGACTTGTATCTGATGTCGGATCCAGTCATCCTCTAGCCGAACGCGGAGGCTATTTAAGACAAGACAATCGACCATCAATTTTGTGTCTTCTGGCAACGGCTGACCATCCCACATGCCCTTCACCGCCAATAAATTCTGCCGGAGACCCATAAGCCAAGGGTGCACGGCCGTCACAAAATCATGCACCGTGATAAACGGCTTGTCCGAGGCCTGAACAATTAGGGGGATTTGATCCGCCGGTCGATTCTCTCCGCAGCACTCCCGCAGTTGTTCTGTTTCCCTTCCGCCCGATTGGACCATCTCAAAGATGCAGCCTTCATCGTCAGGGTCTGCATGTTCGTGGTAGTCCTCCCAAGACGACGGCCAGTCTTCGAGCTCTCGAACAGAGACAGAGATGGACGACACCTGGGGTTCAGTCAGTGGCTCCTGTGAGATGGGATGATAGATTGTTCCGTTTAATGTCTGGCGGAAATAGGCCTCACGGGGCCCTTCTGGATTCGCAGCATTGTCAACGACGAAGACGCTAGCTTCCAGCGACCCGGCAAGAGTCCAGAACAAACGTTCGGTAGCCGCAGTATTATTGGGAGAATACCCGGTAGCCCGCTGGGTGTCAGTGAAGGAGGGCACGGTTTCAGACATGGTCGTTATTGAGGAAATGGATAAGAATTGAATCAGATTTGAGTTGCAGTTGGGCCGAGTCATTTATGTTTGTTGGTCGGGGCCCATGCATCACATTACCTCCCCACCATTGCACAGCCTAGCTACTTGCATTGTGGTGCTATGAAGGATTTGCAGGCGCTTGCACGCTAAATTAGCCAAGCGCTACGCCACACTGTTAGAATCGGGTATTGGGCATCCCGTCACGTATTATGGAAGTGTGGTTGCTAGCGCAGCGAGTGCAAATGGGGTCGCCCAATACGGATTTACAGGAGTATTTCCCCTATTTACGCTCTGGAGTAGGCAGTCTTCTCTGAAGAGCCAAAGCTTTCCCCAAGCTAATTCAGTTATAGTGTTCGAAAGACTGAGAATTGATTGAGCAAGCAACTTGATTGGGTTCATTGCTCTCGCTCTCTTGCCGGTTCCATAAACTCTCCTCAAATATAGCCCAAAGATTGGAGCCAGAAGTTTGTAGCACTCGCATATCATTTACATTAACTAGACTTCATAAATTCAATCCTAAACATATTGTGTCAAAAATGCTCGAAATATTTGTTTCCTCTATACTAACGTCAAATGATTCTAGAATCCGCTTCTCAAAACCCAAGTATAGATGACGTGTTGAAGTATATGCTCTCATCACTCTGTATCCTTCTAAAGCTCGACATATACCATATACGTATTCCCAATTACAATACTTAACTAGTGGCAACAGCAACGGCAATCGCCTGACCAGCGGAGTGAGAAATGGACACAGTGATCTCTTTCACGCCAGCCTTCCTGGCAGCAGCCGCAGCATCCCCGTGGAGCTGGTGGGTAGTCAGCAGATGATTCTCTAAAAATCACAAGGGTTCTTCCTTACCGAAACCATAAGAGAACCGGTATCGCCCTCAAGAATCTCAATCTCCTTCAGAGCGGCACCAGCTCCCTTACTGGGAACTCCAAGAGACTTGAACACAGCCTCCTTGGCGCTCCAGCGACCGGCGAAAAGGCCTTGAGGGCTTGGAGCCTGTCGGCAATAGGCAATCTCGTTGGTGGTGAAGTTGCGCTCTATGAATGTCTCATTGTCAATGTTAATGGTAGAAATGTCCTCGACATCAATGCCGATATTGCTATTCTTGGCTGCAACCTTCTGGACAAGGGCTTCAATGACCTGCCGAGTCTCCTTGGCCGTCGCGTCGGAAGTGACCTCGACAGACTGCGTCATAAAGTCAGGAGAGTACGTGAATTCAGAATTCTTCTTGTCCTCCGTGACACGGGCGTGAGGGTTAAGCAGCACCTTACTGAGCTGCTCCTCAGAGTAAGGAGCGTTGTTCTTGGCTACGAACAGACGATTGTTGATAAGACCATCATGAAAGAAGCGGTAGGATTTCTTCTGTCGAATTTCAACCTTGGAGCAGTACTCGAGGTAGGTTTTCTCGTCGAGGGTAGCGAATAAGTACTTGGGATGGACGCCAATAGCTTGGGCACCCTTCTGGCCAAACCCGAAAGAAGTGAGAGAGAAAGCCTTAATACCATCGGTCTGGATGCTTTGGCTGGGGTAGAAGATGAGATCAAACTGCTCCATGGCAGAGTCGACATTGTCGGCGTTGCGGTTGCCGGGAACGAGACCTGTGTTTAGAACCTGAAGACATCCGTTCATCATCCAAGCCCCGGCGGCACCCTTAGGGTGACCGGTGAGGTACTTTTGAAAGATACTCAGAACGGCGTTGCCCTTCTTACGACCAAGATGGCGAAGTTGCTGGGAAATAACTAGAGATTCGTTCTCGTCGTTTACTTTTGTGGAGGTTCCGTGGAAGGAAGCAACTCCAATATCATCGATGGTGAGACCCCAGGTAGCGAGGGCACCACGGAGAGGAGCAATGCTGGGATCGCTCTTCCAGAAGTTATTGCCCATGCTTCGGAGAAGTTCCTTCTCTTGGCGGGTAGCTTCCTTCTCGATGTGGGCAAAACGCTCCTGAGCGTACTCATTCTCATTGAACTCACATCCCTGAGCCTTCATAGCGTCGAGCTCGTCATAAACATACTCGAGTTCAGATTCTTGCCACTGTTTGATATGCTTCCTACGATGTTCTATCTGACGGCGGCGGTAGTTGATGTCGAGAAGAGGGTTAGGAACCTTGCTAGTGTGTTCACGAGCGGTGGTAAGAAGACCCTCTCCCGGGGCGGGGATGGATCGGCCGATCTTGTCAGAGGCAGTGGTGGTAAGGGCAATGATGCCATGAATGGGAACACCCATATCGAGGGCAAGCTTGGCAGTCATGATGACCTGTACGCCACAACCCTGAGATTCCATGAATCCGTTTCGTGTGGTTGTGGTGGGTCGTGACATTTCCTTGGGAGTTCGGCCTTGGGCAAACTCATCAACAGTGTTGCTAGTAGCCATCATGTTGGCAAATTCGTAAGAACCTTCCTCACCGAAGTCATCAAGACCACCGACGAAACACACGCGAGCTTTACCCTCCATGATGGTCTCGTAACCGATATCAATAGACTCGATGGCCGTAGCACAAGCACCCACGGGGGTCTTGATAGGACCAGACGATGACAGCAAGAGCATATTAACCCAAGCAGGCATGGTATTAATAAAAGCCTCCTGGAAAATGTCATTCTGGAGGGGCTGGTCAAGGAAACGAGTGCGGTGCATACCACGGAGAGCTGCAGCACCACCCATACCGGAACCAACACAATTACCAACCTCCGAGACGTGCACGTACTTATAGAACTCGTAAGGATCAGTAATACCAGATGAAATAAGGGCTTCAGCAATGGAAACGAGAAGGAATAGAGTGACAGGATCAACCTGGGAGACAATATCCTCCGGAACACCATAGCGCTTGGGGTCCCAGCCGGTGGGGATTTGACCAGCAACAAGTCTGTCGAACCTGAGAGCCTTAGGAATCCAGAGACTAGCGCCCTTCTTGAGGCGAACAATATACTCACCACTCTCAGGTATCTCAAAGATCTCGACCTTTTCACCGTGCTCACGGCGGAACTCCTCGGCCGTCTCCCTGGAGGCTTCAAAGGGTTCAAAATCCTCCACAATGACGACCTCGTGGAGAAGCTGCTTCCGATTGGGATCATAGCCATCGAAAAGCTCGGGCTCAATCAGACGGATCCCAGAGTGCTCAAGGATGTACTTCTCATACTTGGTCTTGATGTCCTTGTCCTCAACTGGTTCACCAGTCTCGGCGTCAACCCAGCCAGCATAAGGTTTCCCCTTAATGGAGCCATTGTAGTTTTTAATGAGACCCATCATCCAGGCCATTTCCACGCAACCTTCGAGTGAGAACTCACCGAATGCCTCCATCTCCCATCGGGTGCGAGAATTACCCCATGGGCCGACTTCAGCAAAACCAGTAATGACGACAACCTTTTCGAGGTCAACCATGTCTTTAAGGCTCTCGTTGTGAGGAAAAGTCTCTGTCTTCCAGTCAGGGAGCTTGGGGAAATTGAATTGAAGATTGGCGCGGGGCTCAACGACCTTATTTTTGTGGAAAGTTTCGGGGGCAACACCGTTGACTATGTTATACTCAATGGCACTCTCCTTACTAACAGCCTTGCGAACTTCGCTAGTCTCCATCAAATCCCTACGGAGCTTAGTCATCCTCTCATTCAAGTTGGGGATAAACTGAAGACCGCCGTTCAGATCAGCAAAGATAGGCTCGGATTGGCAAAGATTAACGAGGCGGGGAGACATGAGACCGAGAAGGTTGAAAGCCATCTCCTGTTGAGAAAAGGTGCGAACACCTAAGGCCTCGACACCCTCAGCAACGATGTTGTTACTAGACATCAGCCCAGTACCTCGAGTCCATCCAATGACAGCACCGCAGATGGTGAGGTAATTAGACCAGCTCTCAGAGTGCCATCGGTTGAAGAGAGTCTCAAGAGCAAGTTTGGATTCGGAGTAGAGACCATCATTACCGAACGTACCGTGGTTGGGGGAGAGAGGGAGGATAACCTGGGCAGGGCGAGTATCGAAGCCTCGCTCGGTCTTCTCAGCCTTGACACAGCCCAACAAGCGGATGAGGTTTGTGAGCATGATACGGTGTGCAAGCTCAGACTTGGAATCGATGGTGTCAATCTCACGACCATTCTCAGAAATAGCAGCGAATGGAACGATGAAATCAAGATCCCATCCGAGGCCGTTCTTGGTGTCGTAAATGTACTTAACGAGAGAAGTAACGTCCTGCTTGCTACCCTGGTTAAAGGGAACGACAACGATCTGAGAGCCACGAGAGCCATAACGGGCGTACATGGATTGGTAGTACTCGGTAACCTCACGAGAGAAACGGCTAGTGGTGACGATAACCTGGGCACCTCCACTGACGAGGCCTTGGAGAACCTCAGCGCCAATGGAACCGGCACCAGCTCCAGTCATGAGAACTCTTTTGCCCTGGAAGGTGATACCAGACTTGGCGGCGTCCTCAAGAGAGTTTAGGTAAATACCTGTAAGCTTCTTGCTATAGGCCCAGCCGTGCGGGACCTTGCGCTTGAGGTGAAGAAAGGGGATAGTTTCGACATTACCCTCGAGGTCCTTGCCGTTATTGTTGGGGATGATCTGGCTTTCGTTTATGGCCAAAGAGCGGATAACATCGCCATAAAGGCTCTTGATTTCGAGCACCGAAGTCTTGGATATCTGGTGCTGCTGCTTGATCAGCTCGTAGATGCGCCGTAGGTCGTTCTGCACTTTGGTACGGTTGCCATATTCTAAAATATTACCGCCCTCAACCATTTGCTGAACATAATGCTCCAACTTGCGACAGCTGGTGCGCGGAACCTCGTCATAACTCAAGTTGCCTCGAGCATCGATAGAGGTATGGGGACCAGTGGGGGCAGCAACATCCTTGTAAACGGGAGGATTATCCAAAACTTCCTTACAGTTCTCAATGAGCTGTGATCCAAGCTCCTGGGCCAAATTGTATGTTTCGCCTCTATCGGTGGGGCAGTTATCAATGTGGTACTGCATAAAATCAAGGAACTTGGGGTTTGAACGGTTCATGAGTCGGATGCATTGGCTGGCAGTCTCTCGGTCAACAGCCTGGAGGCGGCCAAAAATGATATCAAAGTACATGTTCAAGGCATCTTGTCGAGCCCAGTTCCACCAAGAGTCGTAATTTCGGGCCTTGAGGGGGCTAAAGATGGGTTCAATGCCAGCGGCATAGAACTCTCCGTGCTCAATTGCCCATAGGTCGATTTGAGACTGGAGAATTTTCTCAGACTTTTGGACATTGACGAATGACTTGTCGCCCTGGCGCAAGTCGATCTTAAGGTGTCGGGCAAGGAGCTCAAGTTGCTGCTTAAAGAGGGTACGCTGATCTCTGGTGAGGGCATCAATGGCAGCAGTGTCCATCATCATGCCACCACTAGCAATACTAGCAGAGCTGGCTGTAGAGTCCGCTGCCAAGCTAATATTGGCATTTGTAGCATATATTCGAGCAACGCTGTCAAGGAAAGCCTTGGCATCGCCGTCGGAACTTAATCGGGATGGTGGTTCCATAGTCAATGCTAGGAGTAGGGCGCTGTCTCGTCGACCTGAGCCTAGACCCCATCGAGTCTCGAGGTACTGGCGTACAGCTGTGATGTTGAAACCACCAGGCATTTTTGAGGAAACCAACCTCGCAATTAGTGCAGTAGACTGCTTTCCAAGCTGGCCATCGAATGTAGTCTGCAAGACAGCACTGAGCTCATCCAGTGGAGTGTCTTCTGACTTTTCAGGTATTGAACCAAATTCCTTCCCGAGATCACCGAGCATCTCATTCTGCAAAGTAGACTTCCCTTAAAGATGACTGATTAGTTCCAATACTATGCGGGCAAGATTCAAAGTACCTACCACCAACAAGGTCCTTGATGGCCTTGCTTAGAGGAACTTCAAGCAAATGCTTCTTGAGTTTCTGAGCAACGAGAGCACGTACAATGTCTACGGCCTGCACAGGCTCATCGACAACGGGAGCAACGGCAACAACAGCGGCGGGAAGAGCAGGAGCAACGGTAGCAGGGACAGCGGGAGCATCGCTGTCCGCAGCAGGTGTTGGCTCGGGTTCATCCTCAACGGGGTCTACTTCGTAGTAAATTTCTTTTCCGTCCTTGCTGTAGCAAAGAATCTGCCGGTGAACAGACTTGGCCGCATCATAGGCCTCGTATTTATAGGCTAGGGTCCGCTTGGCCATCACTCCGAGTGTATCTGCAGGACCAATTTCGACAACTCGCTCTGCGGTTCTCTCACTCAGGAAGACATCTTGGGTCTCAATCCACCGCACAGGGGAGGCAAATTGATAGGCTAGGAGCTCAATGAGTAGGACATGGGCGAGCTCCTGCTCAACTTCAGGACGCATGATGGCCAAATCAGGCCGAGACTATAGATAAAATAATATTTCGAGGACAAACAAATTAGCTCTCGCGATCAGATTTAATACCGCGTGATATTGGATACTACCGGGTCTTCCTAATCCAACATGCAGGAAATAAATGTAGTCGGAGGCGAATTTCCTAAGGTGACAAGGCAGCGAGTAGTAGCTGGATGGGTGAGGGGGGGAAGATGTTGATTATGCAGAAGATAGACGTAGAAATACACAGGCAATGCGAATTCAATTTAAATAGTGCGTTCTTTCTGCCAACTAGAACTAGAAGGAATGGCTAGAGGGAGAATCAGGTCTGGGGCCGGGTGCAGCTTAGTCGAGTCAGTCGTAGAACACAGAAAAAAGAAATCATATTAACAAAAATCAATAACTTTTTCTAAAAGGCTTGTTTATATCAATGCCACCAATTAAACTGGAGGAATCAGGAAAAAAAGCTAAATCAATGTCGGCAAGGTCTCGGAGTGTTGATGTAATTTGGCCGAGGCGGCTGGTGCGGAAAATGGATGGTTATCAAATAGTTCCGAACGGAGAATCGGTTGAGTGGAACCCGCTTATTAGGCACACACTGGCGACCACAAGTTGGTGAGCGAAGCGTGGCTCAACAACGACCTCATGGAAGCCCCAAAGGGACCACCTGATTGCTCCCTTCAATAAAGAAGCACGTACCAAGTGTCCCTTCTATTACCCATCGGCGCCATCACGCATCCCCAACAGAACCATAATTTTGCCTCACGTCGGTGTTGGTCAGTCTATAACCCTCCGGCTTGCATGTACGCTACTCTCCCAACCAATACTTGGCCCTCACTGTCGCGGCTGTCGAGGTCGTCGAGCTCGAAGCTCCTCGGTTTGACTTATGATATCTGTCGACCAATATTGCCATTGCTCTCATTAGACCTCGGGTCGCTCGGTTTTGGGTCATCCTCTTCCTTCCTCCTCGGTTCTTTCCTTTGCATCTCGTGTTTAGGTGCGTTTTCGTGTGCTTCCACAGGCTAGACCGTTTGTAAGCTCTGCCTCAACTCGTTTGATCTCCCGTCCAAATGTCCTTGATTCGGTTTGACGAGTTGAATTGACAAGTCTGTTGGCTCTCTCTCGGTCTCTTTCTTATTCCCCTCAACCTTCACTTCACCGCCTCTCAGCTGAAAGACCAGTTCATCACGAGTTTACCCGCCCCCACCAAGGAGCTTGTCCAGAATGGCGAGCCTTCATCCGTCCCGGGGTTGGTAGTTAGATATCTCGGCCTCATCGCATGCGAAGTTGAAGAGAATGAGTATGATGAGCACAATACCTACTAGTAGGTGCTGAAGCTTGTCCTTGGTGAGTTGAGCGTGATGATAGCAGAATCCCGATAATGATCCATAATCTGATATGTTAGATTGTGGGTACTTGTGTCAGGATCAGCCATTTCTCATCATCGTTTCAGCTTCGAACAAGTCTCGATTTCTCATATTGGGTTGCTTTCCCATGCCTTGAATTTTGCGCACTCATCAAGATTTAAACAGTCAGGTATTGTCATGCTAGTTAGGGTTAAATATCTCGAGGGTAAACACGCCGAGGTTACGTAAACTGCAGTGCAGGACACAGAGTCAAAACTGGGACCTAAACACTAACATATTAATAATTAAATCCATAGAATTATGGCGAGATAAGATAAATCATAGTCAACCCTGGCATTAAACAGTTCTGAGAATGCCATGTGGGAGAGGAACATGAGGCATTGTGGATGGCCGCATCGTGGCTGAGCTTGGAGGTTATGCTTACGGAAGTATTCGACGAGGGCTCCAGTACCTCCCTTGACGGTGAGGATATCGGCGACCTTCAGGATAATGTCCTTGGGGAATTCCAGCCAATAGGGCTGCCAGTGAGCTTGACACCAATAATCTTTGGGGCCTTCAGCTCCCAGAGGTTTGCTATAATATCCATAGCATAAGCACCACCGATACCAATAGCAGCTATACCAAGACCGCCACTATTAGCGGTATGCGAGTCAGTACCAATAAGGAGATCACTAGGGAAAGCATAGTTCTTAAGGATAATCTATTAAAAGCTATTCCGCTCGTAGGTGTTCCGGTGGACCTGCAAGTTCTGTTAGTGCTCGGGCATTAAGGTCAGTTGAGAGAGCACATGAAGGCTTACCTGCTTGTCGAGGGTGTCGCTGACGGTAGCCATACATCGGACACCAGTGGCGGCACCACCAAGAGAGTAGCTCCAGGCAATGTTGCCCGGAACCTGTCGAGAGGCAAGCATTGTGAGGGGACAGATGAGTGAAGAGGGCAATCGTATTGTGAGGCAGATCGCACCTAATGATTATCTATCATTGCAATCATTGCCGAGAGGAGCATCACACATTCGTCTATTCGATGCAATTACTCTCAACATCATTCCGAGAGAAACTTTTCCTGGAATCCATTTGAGAAACTCCACGGTCGGATCCTTTTCTCTCGATGAGCCTACAATCATGGATATGAGATACGGAGGGCCGCATGTGCGGCATGCTGACAACGGGAGATCCTACTGGGATTGATGGTGTTAGAGATACTTCATCCGCCACTCCAATTGATTGGCCGCTGAATGGTACAAAGGTACATGGTTTTGGTGTTGAGTTGCTATATATACTAAAGGGGCTTATAGTTAGTAGGGCAGGGTCACTTTCAGCCTTCCCAGAAAACTGCTCTAGAACAGGTCACTTTTTGAGGTACCAATTGCTATTAATGAATCGGCTTCATAGCGCCTAGGTCTGTGTGACGTGACACACATCTGTCTTTCTCTGGAACGAAAAGCGTCGTCAGCTGTCTCTATGGATATGCATCATACATGGATGTCCGAGTAACAGAAAGTTGGTGCCCTCGAGGTTCGGATCGGCATGCCTAAATTCATCAGGGGTCAGGCATCGGCATCCACCCGCGGATTCTTTTTGATCTGTGGAGAAAAAAAAGAACAAGCAATCTCCCAACAAAGGTCTCCAAATTCTTCCTGTCGCTGTAAATTCTGCCAGAGAATCAGATAGTTATGTGTGCGATTAATAAACATCATACGCGCTAAAGGACTATTCCTGAGGTTTTCCAACTCTCGCGTTCAGGGCGTCCCGGACTTCCTGAGCCAATCATTTCCTGCTTTCACTTAGCCCGGGACGCGTCTGTAGAGGACATCTAAGAAATGATGATCAGATTATCTTCGACTAGGGCGATCCAATGCAGGCAGGTCTCTGTGCTGAAATGCGGGCTGATTTGTGCAGCGTAGATATTGAGAGTGCCCGGGTTCGACGGCAGCTCATCCTACAGCGTTGGACATGCATTGCATTCCCTTGCAACAATGAAAAAAAAAAGTGGGAGAGGGAACCTTATTATCATAGGATGAAATCTGCTTTGTGGATAACGTGACGCGGCTGTGACGTTGCGACGCGTAATTGAGGCGCCAGCTGCCGCTAGGATATACGGATAGTTTGTCTGACCCAGTAAGTCCGGGATGCAAGCTTCGCGTCCACTGAAGAGCTTCGGCTTGCCCATTACCATACACGTATGTGAGTTCGGTCCAAGTGACGTCTTTCCTGCGATGTGGGCTTGTCGACATACGGTCACTGACGCGCGTCGGAAAAACTCGATCGGGCCATGGAGACGTTGGAAAGGCACACGCCCATGTTTCCCATGTCGTGACAAGGCTCACTGTAGCTTTAATTGGCCATCGCTAATAGGTCCACTGATAACCTGATAACCCGTGTAATGGCCCACCTGGGATTAGTTTGCAGAATCGGCATCGCCAGTCGCCTCATTAACACCGATTCCGACTCGTCGCTAACCAGCGCCGCTATCAATTCTATTTTCGATCAAGATTTCCAACTCTTTTCGGAGCGAATTGAGGAAATGTCATTCCCAATTCTACATCACATGATCATGGCGGATTCGTCCCCGCGTTACCCGCTAGGGAGAAACCCCACCCTAGAGTAGCCAAAAAAAAAAAAAAAAGACTGCGGCAACCTGCTAAAACTGCCTTTTCATGTCATATTTTTGTGAGGTTTCATTGCAATTAGGTTTATCAACTGGTCGAGGTCTGCTAATTGGGTTGAATTGCTTGTAAAATTTTGTTGCTCGAATTGTCTGCAGCACTTCTGTTAAAAATCTGACCCACAAGGCTGGACCGCGAACAATTCGTCATCAACCGAATCACTAGTATTCGAGTAAAAGCCTTGTCGCTTCCCGCCTCTTACGTGTATAGTTGCCTCTTTCCCCTGATTGCATACATGCCAGTGTTCAAGCCGTGAAGATTCGTGGCGATGGGTCACCTGGCGCTTATGCAAGGGATGCCTCTTCAAGTTCGTATTTCTGTCTGGGGATCCCGTCACAGCATGGTTCCTCTCTACTGTGGCAGCTGCGACTGCGATCTTAAAATATAATCCTCGTCACTTAGAGGAGACCTATGATCCGTTTCAATGGCCCGTGTTCCTTGTCTGTCGCGGTGGCCCACCTATCGCGGGAAGAAAAGTGGTGCTTGAATCCCATTCACATTTAGTATGTATACGTAACCGCTTCCACCCCCGTCTTAATGTGCCGGTTGTCAGGCGAATGCACTCGTTCGGAGCTTGATGATTTTACTTCTTTCTCTACTCTTCATTCGATAACCTCGATCTTTGCCTTCATAGACGGTCTTTAATTTTTCTGATTTCACCAACTTTCGCTACATCTCAACGGCCAACCCAACACTCACGAAACTTGACCCAAATTTGACTTAGAATCGCTTCAGTCAACCTAAATATCTGCCGCCTCTCCGAAGTATCACATCGATTTTGTCATTCATTTCCACCCCGCACGCCAATCACCCAAGTCTTATGAAATCCAATTCGCCGGCTGCCCGGGCCCAATAGAATCTCCGACAATGGAGCATCGGATGTCGATGCTCTCAACCGGATCCCATGGACAGAGTATCCACCAACCCGCCGGCGCGCAGCCCGCCGCTACGGCTTCGGCGACTTCTTTGATGAACACCCTTCGCCGCGCCTATTTGGATTCGAAACACTTCAAGCTTGACTCAACCACAAGTCTTACTGTTAATACATGGCTGAATGTCTCCCAAGGATACTTGGTATTGGATAACAAACTTGCCACTCAAGTTTGGGAGCACGCCAAACGCAGAGCCGAAAACCAGTGCATCATTCTAGGGTGAATAATGGACCTCGTTTAGATTTTAAAATCCCACTCCTTACTGACAATTTTTTTCGAATAGGTCTCTTCACGATTCGACCCCCCCAGTTCTTCGTTTATTTTTGCAGACCTTGCCAGTGTCGCTCCCCTCATCAATATCCACATCGCTCGACATCATCAAACCTTTCCTGTATTGCGTGACGCCCCAAAACCCATCGACTTCAAGAGCCTCTGCCCTGGGTGTGACCCTGACGCTAGATTTGGCGGGCAATATCCTTGGCGCTTCTCTGGGGCTGTCTAAAAGTGGAGTAGATGTTGTAAAGGGCTTACTGAACATACCTGCCGAAGCTGGGCATCGTGCATTCGATGTTTTTTACTACCTCCTTGCCTCATCATCTACAGTCGCAGAAAAGCAATTTTTAGGACTCAAGCCACCCTCCGAATATGCCCTTCTCTCCCGCTCAGGAACGTTTAACCCCCCTTCATGTCTGGTTGGCGATGCAGCTGCGGCAGATGATTTCCGCCAAGGGTTGAAGGAGATCGGAATCAAGGGTGCACTGCATCGTCAGCTCATCTCCACCCTAGTTGGGTTGCTGAAGCTTGGCAATGCACTTGATTATTCTAGCGACCCAGATGAGCTGGAGGAAATCTGTGCTGATGCTGGTGAATTACTCGGGCTGGATCCAGAAGCCCTCCTTCAGCAAAGCACGGAAGACCGTGTCACCCTATGTGGCGCCCTCTACGAGGCTCTTGTTAACTGGGTCATCTCGATGGCTAATAAAGCCATCGATTCTGAGCTTCGCGAAATGCGAGATGGAGGTGAACTGCCTTCTCTGATTGACACTGACACTGTCACTGTTACCATTGTCGATGTTCCCGACGCAAGACTCGGCCAAGCTCTTGCAATGGGCACTGCATTTAATGATAGCACTGGAATTAACGCCGAAATGGCAAAGGACGGAATCGAACTTCCCACCGTTAGCTCGACAATTTTGTTGGAAATGCAAGAAGTCGCATCCGAAAGAGCACTTGATCTAGGAATCGCTGATGAACTCCAACTCCGAGAACACAAAAATGCCAACGAAAGAAAAGTGGCTATCCTAGACAGCATATCGGACGCGTCTGAAGAGGGGTTATTCAAAGAAGTGATTGGGACGAAGGCCGAAAATATTGATCTTGGCGCCGTTGTTGACTCGAATCGTGTCTGGCATCATCTTTCTCTTCACCCAACTGACACTCCCTTGACTACACCCACTTCACCCTTGCCTTGGTCATCTGGCACCGTATCTGAGCAAATTAGATCGTGGAGGTTAGTTGAATGGGCTAACAGAAAAAATAAATCGCTCAACTACACCGTGGACTTTTTCATTGAAGAATTCTCCGAACGATACGCGAGTATCGGTTGCCAGGATGGCAAGGATGGGGTTGAGAATTGGTTGCTTACGCGCGGCTGGAGTAATGGCCAAGTTTTAGTTGGCGAGGAGCGCGTTTGGGCTCAGGAAAGCACCTGGACGGAAGCTGAGAGCCTCCTAGATCTAGGGGCGGCTCGCTATTATCAAGGCAGCTCTGCCGAACAAATGCGACAAACTCCTGACATTGGATACATGGCAAATCAGAACAGCAGTGGTATGCTAACACCACAAGGTCTCAACAATGATCCTTTTGCTAGTAATGACAATCTTTTGCGACCTGGAACGACGAGGCCTGGGACTGTTCTGAGCCAGAACCGGACCATGCGCGCCCTCGATGGCGATTATGGCCTTGGAAACAAAGGTGATCAGTACAAAGGCTACGACCACTACGACCCAGCTCAGGGTGAATATGAAGATCCCTCGGACAAGCCAAAGAAGATGTCACCTACTCGGCGGGCCTGGGTTAACTTCGTCTTGGCGGTTACTTTTTGGATTCCGAGTCCTGCACTTAAGCACATCGGCCGGATGCGACGAGCCGATGTCCGACAGGCATGGCGCGAAAAGTTTGTGCTGTGCCTCTTGATTTTTCTCATCAACGGGTTGATTGTATTTTGGATCGTCGGTCTTGGCAAGCTTCTCTGTCCAAACCAGAACAAGGTCTGGAACGAGAAGCAGCTCTCAACACATCAAGGCACAAATGACTTTTACGTGGGCATACATGGTAAAGTTTATGACATTACCAAATTTTATAAACGCCAGCATAGCGACACTGACACCGAGACTACTGCAAGCACCATGATGGAAGTTGCTGGGTTAATCCTGGATGACTACTTTGTTGCGCCGCTGCACACGGCTTGTCCAAATCTCGGCATTGCAAAAACCACTCGCTTAACGGCAAACAGCACACCCGAGTACACCAGCGCAGTGCATACTTCTGGCTACTACGCCTCCGATACCAGCAGCGCTTTGGCAAAATCGGACTGGTACTGGACTCACTTTGAGCCCACAATCAAGGAATACTACAAAGGCCACCTTGTTTGGAAATCGAGCAAGGTCAAGTCGGAGGGTGAAAATGATGATCACATGTGGGCCAGGTACGGCAACCAAATCTATGACCTGACTGACTACTTTTACACACTCGACCTATACGACAGCGCCTCTCAATACGAGTTTCTCAACAGCGATCTCACGGATTTATGGAAGAACAATGCCGGCCAGAACATCAAGAGTAAATTAGATGATCTCATCTTGAACGCGGCGGGCAATAAAACAAAGTTGAACGACATTCAGAATAGCTGGTCTTGTATTCAAGCAACCACATATGTCGGCATCACTGACTTCCGCGACACACCGAGGTGTCAAGTCAACAACTATATTCTCCTGGCCTACACAATCATCATTTGTGTTGTGGTTGGAGTCAAATTTATCTGCGCCCTTCAGCTCGGGTCGAAAAAGCGCCCGATGCCCCAGACAAAATTCGTCATCTGCCAGGTGCCTGCATACACCGAAGGAGAAGAATCTCTGCGAAAGGCCATTGACTCGCTGACTGCCTTGGAATACGATAATAAGCGAAAGCTGATTTGCGTCATATGCGATGGCATCGTGGTTGGACAGGGTAATGACCGCCCAACGCCCAAGATTGTTTTGGACATTCTGGGTGTTGACCCGAAGCTTGACCCACCCGCCTTGCCTTTCAAATCGGTCGGCACGGGCTCTGACCAACTGAATTACGGAAAGGTCTACTCTGGTCTTTATGAGTGTGAAGGAAACGTCGTTCCTTATCTTGTTATTGTCAAGGTTGGCAAGGAATCCGAGCAATCAATGGCAAAGCCCGGAAATCGCGGAAAGCGTGATACGCAAGTTATGCTGATGAGCTTCTTGAACCGTGTCCATCATAATGCTCCAATGAATGCCCTGGAGCTTGAAATGTTCCATCAGATCAATAATATCATTGGCGTGGACCCAGAGCTTTACGAGTATATTCTGATGGTAGATGCCGACACTTGTGTCATGGAAGATTCATTAACTCGGCTTGTGGCTGCATGCTCGACCAATGGTAAAATTGCTGGAATTTGCGGAGAGACAAGCTTGAACAACGACGAGAAAACATGGACAACCATGATCCAAGTCTATGAGTATTTTATCTCTCATCATCTTGCTAAATCATTTGAGTCGTTGTTTGGGAGTGTTACCTGTTTGCCTGGATGGTAAGAGATCAAAGTCTTTACGATATCTATGATACTAATATTTTTCTAGCTTCACCATGTACCGAATTAGGACTGCGGACAAAGGGAAACCGCTTATTATTTCCGACGACGTTATCAAGGATTATAGTATTTGTGATCTGGATACCTTGCACAAGAAGAATCTTCTTGCTCTCGGTGAGGATCGATACTTGACGACACTGATGCTCAAGCACCACCCAACTATGCAATACAAGTTCATCTCCGCCGCGAAATGCCAAACGGCTGCTCCTGAGTCATGGAGCGTCCTTTTGTCTCAACGACGAAGATGGATCAATTCGACCGTTCACAACCTCTTCGAACTGGTAACCATCAAGGAGCTATGTGGCTTTTGTGTTTTCAGCATGCGCTTCGTCGTGTTTCTGGATCTCTTTGGTACCATCATTTTCCCAGCCACGTGCGCCTATCTTATATACATTATTGTTATGGCTGCGACGAATCAGGGCCAGTTCCCTCTTATTTCCATTATCATGCTCTCTTGCATCTACGGTCTTCAGGTCGTTCTCTTTATCATCAAGAGACAGTGGCAGCACATTGGATGGATGATAATCTATCTGTGCGCTCTGCCCATTTATTCATTTGTACTTCCAATCTACTCTTTCTGGAACCAGGACAACTTTTCCTGGGGAAATACCCGTGTCGCGATTGGTGAGAAGGGCCAAAAACAGCTTGTTGCTGTCGATGCCGAACCTTTTGACCCTCGGTCAATTCCCCTACAGCGATGGGATGATTATGCTATCATGAACAACTTGCCTGGCCATCGCGCGGTTATGCAGCAGGAGATGCAGGATTATTCGCTGGGCACACCGTCTATTATAGCATCACAGTATAATGGTACCCGCAGCAATTATGCTTACAGCATGCGGGATACGAGCCGAAATTTCCCTGAGGATCAATATCGGGCTGCTAGTGCCATGGATTATCGCAATTCGTTTATGCCATTAGGATACGCACCACCACCCCAGCCAATTCCCTCGCCTCAGCCGATACCATCAGTAAGCTTACGGCAAAGCCCGGTTGAACTGAATGATTCCGTCATTTCTGAGGCTGTTCGGTCGGTCTTGTCCCAGTTCAGTTTGGATCAGGTCACAAAAAAGCAGGTTCTAAATCTGGTACACCATCGTCTGGGGATGGAGATGACCAGTGAGTCCCGAGAACTAATAGGGAAGGAAATAGATAATGAGCTGGAGAGAATGTAATCAAGAAGTTTTATGAGTTTCAAATTTTGATAGCATCTACATGTATTGCGTGTTGAATTTTAATGTGAACGTCCCTGTAGTAGAACGTGATGAGGGTGGTGGCACAGGCCACCACCACCGGGTGCGAACTCGGACAAGGCAACGGAGCTCATGAATTCACAGTCCCTGTTCCTTCGTACAGCTGATTATTTTGATACTATCACGTAGGTCTCTATTTGACACTTCCTCTTCCACTGAGGTCAGCTCCACTCGCGAGAAGGACACAGTTGACAATTGGCGAAAAGTCCAAAAGAATGAGTAAAGTTGCCATGAGATTTCTGCCTGGCCTTGATTCGCAGTAAATGCATGTAAAAATTACTGCGTCTGCACAGCATTGATGAAATGGAGCCATGCAACTTAAGGTTCACATTAAAAGTTTGTGGCAGTAACAATTAACTTATTGTAGCTACCTTGAGTCATACTTTCATGCGCAACTCTGGTTCT
This sequence comes from Calonectria naviculata, assembly GCA_003031705.1. Classification (NCBI taxonomy): domain Eukaryota; kingdom Fungi; phylum Ascomycota; class Sordariomycetes; order Hypocreales; family Nectriaceae; genus Calonectria; species Calonectria naviculata. Next base: position 48,978 of record NAGG01000382.1, read on the forward strand.
TCCAAGCAGCCCGCCTCTCACGCACTTGTGTTAGCCGCGGCAAATGGGACAGCGTCGTATTCTACCGCATCTTCAACAGCGAAAGCTCAAGCCTCACGACCTCACACTCCAGCAATATCATCATTAAGTGCAGAACCCAGGCCTGCGATATAGGCCTCATGTAGGCACACCCAGACTTCAGGGTTCGTTGGAAACCGCTCTCTTGGTGACCAATCGACCCACCGTTTTGGATGCGTAGCAGCAGTTCGGAATTCACGAAGTCCTTTTCGGTCTCCCGCATTAGGGCTAATAATGGCTTTTTCGCAACCGAACCTTGATAAAAATATTTCGGAGCATATCCAATGAAACCTCCTCTTGATTCAGCTCGTCGCGGCATATCCGCGGATGGGCTTCGACCACTCTGGACTTTTCCTGCCTTAGGCCGCCAGGCCTCAACTTGGCGCAATGACATCGGTACCCCACTCAACCGACGGCTCGGCTGCAACTTTAGCCCAAGGCCCAAAGAAAGCTCTCATGGCCATCAGTATCGCCTCATGACGACATTAAGCTAGAGAAGTGACATGAGCTATCTCTGTTGTTAAATTCATCGCAATCCTGCATTCATCATTCTTCCGGCGTTCCTGCTCAGAATTCGACTGGCTGCCAGCCTCAAATTGCTTCACCACGTCTCTTCTAAACGAGATCTTCGACCCGGATAGTGCACCAGAAAGTTTCAATATAACAACCGGCTACTCAAAATGGCGCCCACCACGGTTCAGTCTAGCCGACCCCCATCCCTGCTTCTCCTTCCCGCGCCACCCCGTCCGTCATCTCCCTTGGCTCTGTCTGCTGCCTATCGCACGCCTCTTACTACCGTTTTATCCAAGCTCAAGACTTCTTCACATCCAACAACTCTTGTCATTGCCGCCGCTTGCCCCATACTCGAGGGGCCATCTCCTCGAGCCAAGTCGGTGCGCTGGAATGACGCACAGGCACTGCTAGCTGGTCTTTACACCCTTGTGTCTGTCGTTTGTGCGAAAGAGTCAATCGATGTGGATGTAGGCGCCGGACCTGGAAGTGTCGACGTTCGCATCGTCTTGGTTGACCATGAACCCTCGCGTAAATATTCACCTTCTTATGAAGGCGGATATGAAACCAATCGTACTGCTGTTCTCGACCTTGCTTGTTTCGCATCGAAGGTCCACCCCTGGGAGACCGTCTTCCACCCGAATTCGGAAGCTGGCTACGCACTACTCAATGCTTTCCTCAGTTTTGCAGAGAAGCAGTCGTTTAACTATCAGCAACTTGTTGTTGTAGATGGTGGAATTACTATGGTTGCAGAGGCTTCTGATTCTTCATCAAATGATCTCCCTAAGCTTGGGAGGACAGTTTGTTTAGGGGGCACATTTGACCATTTACACCCCGGCCATAAACTACTGCTTCACGCAACAGCCCTCCTTCTTGATGTTCCAGACAAGGACTCTGCTGACACATGCACATTGATTGCTGGTATTTCTGGCGATGAGCTACTCGTGAACAAGAAGCATGCCGACGAGCTCCAGTCTTGGGAAGAACGCGCTCAAAATGTTCTTTCGTTTCTCTGCACACTCCTGGAATTCAAAACAACTGATACAAAACCCCAAACTACCTCCAGGCCTGACGAGTTGGTTGCCACTCTCCGAGATGGGAAAATAGTTGTACGTTGTGTCAATATTCATGATCCTTTCGGGCCTACCATCACGGAAGAAATAATGGATATCATCGTTGTTTCAGGGGAAACTCGTGGTGGAGGGAAGGCCATCAATGAGAAAAGAACGGAAAAGGGGTGGCATCCTCTGGAGGTGTTTGAAATTGACGTTCTGGATGCTCGAGATATTGTTGAAAATGAAATTGATGGGGATGAAGGCAAAGCCGCGGATTTCAGCACCAAAATCAGCAGTACCACCATTAGAGAGCAACGAGCTGTAGCAAAAAGGAATACTTGATATTGAGCGTCTAGTTAATAAACCATATTGTTCGAAGGATGTAAAAATAAATAGCTCACAACCACAATCGTGAACAATGTATGCAGCTCGAAAAGAGGGGCCTTCCAAACCCTCACAATCGCTATGAAGGTCCAATGAATAATTTGCGACCTCGAGATTCTTTAGTGTGCGTTTATCTGAAACCCAATAAGATGTCTACAGCAGACTCGACTCAATCCAACAGCAGCGGTAGTGCCTTCACTGTCACGCAACACTTTCTCTCATCCAGTCGGGCACCCGCTCGCGGAGCCGCTAGAATTTCCAGGGAGCAGCTAACACCTGCGAAGATCATCTCGATACCAAGCCAACTCAGCTCCCAACAGTCCAGTGCTTTCGACGACATTTGTCTTGCGTGGATCAGATGCCGTCCCGTCGCGGATGAAGCAGATATTTCGGTCCCTGACGTGATGAAGAAAAGTCACATTGACAACTTGTCAAAAGGCACCTGGATGCTGGCGCCCATATCAACTCGCCCCACTGAATTCCGCCTCTGGTTGCTGCCATTCGTATCAGTGATTCATCTATGCATGCATTTGCGACTCCCTATCGTAGTGGACCATGTGCCAAGGGCCGGCGCATCCTCATTGGCGCGGTGCCCCCGCCTGGCAGAAGCGGCCCCTCCCCGCTCCGACTTGTCCAGGCGGGAGAATGGACTAGCCAATATCGGGACATTGCATACTCGCTGTGTCCCGCCATTCTGGGACAGAAATGTCACTTGTAAGGAAATACTTAAACGGGTTGAATTGCCTTTATTCCCGTCAAACGACCGTCTACATCACTATCTTGTCTATTCGCCGTTACAAAAATGACACCGTCTCTTCCCGTACAGTACTCAACCTTGTCGCACTGGCATCGAACAACGCGTTCGTTTGCTCATCTGCATGCCAATTCTCTTGAAGATGTTCCGGTTTCGGCCAAATACGCAGTGATTGGCTCAGGATTTTCGGGGGCACTGACGGCTTGGGAGCTGGTCAAGACCGGCGTCAAAGGCGAGGACATTCTGATTCTCGAAGCTAAAGAAGCTGTGTCTGGGGCTAGTGGAAGAAATGCGGGACATATCCGACCTGGTTTGTCCAACTGCTTCTCGACAAATAAGCCAAGTACTGACTGTTTATTGTAGACGCATTTCGTGGCTTTCCTACTTACGCGGCGAAACACGGGCCAGTGCAGGCTCGAAAAATCATCGAATCCGAGAAGGTTGTCCTGGAAAAGGTCGCCGAATTCGTCAGCACTAACAGAATTGATTGCGACTTCAATCACACAACAACCTTTGACGTTTGCCTTTCTCAAGAGTTCGCTGATTATCAGGCCAAAGCGCTCGACGCCTATCGCGCCGCGGGTGGTGATACTTCACACGTCAAATTTCACAAATGTGAGGAGGCTAAGACGAAGACAAGGGTTCCTGGAGCTCTTTGTGCGTACGAGTGGCCTGCTGCATCAAACCACCCTGGAAAATTGTGCCAGTGGATTTTGAACGATGTTATCAGTAAAGGCGTCAAGCTTTGGACGCATTGTCCAGTTACAAAGGTTTCCAAGCACGAAGCCTCAGAAGCAAATACCTCGCGATGGAATGTTCACACTCCACGCGGCATCGTGAACGTTGAAACTGTGATTCATTGCACCAACGCGTATGCGGCATACTTGCTTCCTCAGCTAGACAGGTTCCTCACTCCGCGAATATCACAATGCCACTCATTTGTGCCTCCTCCTTCATTTTCGGGCGAAAATGTTGCGAAGAGCACAATGTCATTGAGATATGGGCTGGAAACCTTCTTTTCATTCAATCAACTTAGGGACGGGACCATCATTCTAGGAGGCACTGGGGCTAGAGCTGTTTCGGATTGGGATGAAGAGATGCTGACGAAGAGGATAACCTTCGACGACACAGGTTATAACGCTCGCATAGAGGGAAATAGCCGAAGGGAGTTTGCTGATTTGACATTGGGGGAGGGAGGTGCCAAATTCCCACACGGTGAAGGTTTCGATCACGTATGGACTGGAATCCTCGGAATGACCCTGGACTCCGCGCCCCTGATTGGCCCTATTGATGGGCTTGATGGGCAGTGGATTTGTGCGGGCTTCAATGGTCACGGTGAGTAGTGATTTGAGGAATTCACCCTGAGGGCTCTATCTACGGTGGCTAACTGTTTCGCAAAGGAATGGCAAGAATATTTACATGTGCCCCAGGTCTCGTTAAACTGATGACCGGAATGAGTTGGAAAGCAACTGGACTGCCGGAATGCTTTCGTTTCAGCGAAGAGAGGATTAATGCCGAACCAAAACCTCGGATTTAGGATGTTGCTTGATCTGTAACTTTTGTCAGGTCTAGACGCAATGTATCGCCGGTGTTGAACGGTGAATGGCGGAGACTCATTAAATGTTGCTCAGTCGCTCTGCCTACCGACAAATCCTGGATTTCAGAAACCACTAGTGCAGTTTCTACTCTCTAAAATATAATCTACTTAGCTGAATAAACAGTTTACTGTATACGTTATGTACTCTGCTTCGTATCTCGTGTTTTTGTGTCAGGTCCTCCCTGCCAAATACCTGAGCGACAGCCTAATCTCTGTATTGGCTAGATGCAGGTCAACTGGGCCCTTCAGGCGTCATCATTCCTTCTGCCTTCGCTGTAGGTAACCCGTTTATCGAAAGTTATCCAAGGACCCGGCCGATCAAGGCCTATGTACCGAAGACTCCGTCGCCTGGATGGGCTCCTTCAAGGCTGACATATATAGCTCGGCGATTTGCTCACAGACAGACCAAATTTGAGAGCGATTAGCTATTGACCTCAATGGTTTGATCTTACGTCCATTTCGCAATGCGGCAGTTTTAGCCCAGAGGTAGAGCCCCTTCATGCCGCCTTCGGGGGCATTTTGAGACTGGAATAGTTGCTCCGACTCTGTCAGCCAAGGTATGTGGTGTTTGATTCGCATTTTCCAGAATCCATTGTCGTTGTGAGTTGAAGCATGAGTGTTCCAAGAAGCAAAAAGCAGGTTCATTAGGGACTCGTGGTCCAGATTGTCGAGGATTATGTCTCTGGCAATGCGGGGTAGCCCTCCAAGGGGATCGGATTTCACTTTGGCGCCCAATATCGTATCCAGAGTAGGCATTCTGGCAATCTTCTCCAGGGCATTCCTTGTACCCTCAGATGGAGCCTGCGCAGGAAGAGGGGAGGTGACGTACACCTCCGCGTCAGATCGACACATCCAAAACTGCTCGCAGTAGGAAATGACCTCAGGGTCGTAGTCCAAATCCAGGTATGCGGCGTACTCTTCAGACTTCGACATCATGACCGCGTACAGGACATCCTTGTTAATCCGTCCCAGATCATCGGAGCCCGTCAATGCAAGACTGAGAATCTGATAGCATTCCCAATGGAATGGGATAGTAGGGATATCTTCGTCCGTATCATCTGCTCCATAGCAAAGATAGTATTCGAAGTTTGCATCATCGGGTTCCCCCGGACCTGGCTTATGGTACATTTGTCCATAATCGTAATAGCTGACGGGACCAGACAAAAAGGCTCTGGTCTTGTGTGAGATCATGAGTACACATAGGATAGCTGTTCACATGGACGTACTTGCTGGTACCGGGAGCATCGGGGTTAATACCCAAAACACGGCAATTTCTCAGCCACGCGACCTCCTCCGGTGTCAAGTTGTAGACATAACGGTCTCCGCTATCCTTGCTTTCTGCTTGGCCGCCTGCTGTACTGTCTGCAGTATCCTCGGGTATAACTTTGACTGGTATCGGAACCCGAGTCATGGGCCCGGCGCAGATGGCGCAGTAGCAGTCCCAAGACCCCATGGCTGACTTCAGTTTGGTAGTTTGGATGTTTAGAGGAAAGAGGGAATGATCGAAGTGAATGGTGTGAGTTGAACGTGCCTCAATGATCTATGGCGTACTTCTCTAGGATCCTCATTGCTGCCTATGCACGTGACTTTTGTCACTAGTTCCCCACACCCCCACGAGGCCCGTGGCCTTGTTCACTTGTTTTGGTTAACCATTTGACTTCCATGGTCCAGGCAGTCAAACAGGTCCCATTAAGTGGAATCATGATTTATATAGGGAAAAAATAAGTCAATTAATTGTTCCTTGTCCTCTCTACCTAGCTATTGGGATGTTGAGGATTGATTAAGGCCACCGTTAAATAGCAACCACTTCGTCTTTAGCTAGCCACCAAATATACCCCTTTTAGGCCTAGCTGCCCCCAATTCTCTAACTAAGCAAGAAATTCTAATATATCTTTATATATTTTTTAAGAGGACTTTCAGCAAGTATATACTATAAACTTAGTAAATATATACTATAAAATTAATAAGTATACCCTATATTAGTTTAATTAAAGGCATTATAAGATCTATAGTATTATATTAGCTATATTGCTTTTTCCTTTATATAAGCTAAATCTAATATAATATCCCTCTTAAAGAGAGAGATAGCTTTAAAATAAGAAAGAAAGATATAAATAAATAAAAATTAATAAGTTTTATCCTTACTATATATAGTAATCCTGCCTTTAATAAAATTATAAATTATAACTTTTGGTAAATTAAAGCATTTTTTCGTATGAAAAAATATCCTATGCCTTAAAATCTTTCAACTAAAATTTGTTTTGATTCCCAAGCCCTTGAATTTTACCCACTTGTATTGATGTATGTTCCTAAGACCGCACTTGGTAGACATTAGTTATGACGCACTGCTATCCCACAAATGAAACTTTGATTCCACTCAGATGGAGCTTGTGGCTCGTCTAAAATCGGCCTTCCACCTCACCATGATGATTGGCTCGAGTAGAACACATTACTTGGGCTTTTTTCTCATTGCCTTTCTTACTGCCAAATTTGTATTTCTCCTCGCTTGGAGCTGTCGTTGGATTATCTGCTTTGTGAAAGTGCTTTCGCGCGATTTCTTATTCCGAACCGGCCCTGACTTCCAATCCACGACTCCTTCCCTCCCAGGAGTCTCATATGAATAAATCTTTTACTTCGAGTGGAAGCTGGTGCGATTGAGAGTGTGTGAAGTGGGGCGGTCTTGGCATTCTGAGGCCATTAACGCTAGCCAATGAAGCCTCAAGAATGACCACCGTCATGCTGACAACTGCAGTCAGGCTAACTTGAGGTGGCCCATATGGGACTCTGCCTCGGCTAGGCTGGGCTAACTGATCTCTCGGTCGCTCGCGTAGTTTTGTTGTGTCAAATTGAACTGATCATTCATGTAACCCTCTGCAAGTCGGTATAGGTTGCCCACAGAAACGTTCTGTTGAGTCGTACTAATCAAAACAGCCAATTGTTGAAATCTACGTCCTTCGCTGCGGAATCAAAGCCTTCGATTTCTGAAATTAAGGAACGAAATAGAGAAGAGGCAGCTTCCGAAGTACCTATTTTTTTTTCTTAACTCCAAGTCTACAACCAAATATCTCCATCATATTTACGCTCCCCCGGCACTGAAAACTCCGACCAGAGAGAAGAAAAGCTCGCGTGTACTAAAAGCAGGAATATATCCTTCCAGAGGTCCTCCTCCGAGATGCGAATCCACATATTCGGATCAAGCCAATAAGGTTAAGTCGAATTCTATTGGATACAGAAAGGGGCAATCTAGAGGAACATGGAAGCACGAACATCAAGGCCGGGGAGATGCGTTCGTTCTATGGTTTAATCTAACAGAAATAGGATATCATTTCCACACCAAGGCAGCTTCAATGCGTCTTCCATTCACCCTACTGGACGCCCAGCTATTGCTCAACCCTGTCTCATTTATGGGGTCTCTATACTGCGTCGGTACGGTTCAGTACTTTACTATTTCTCTGAGACTCATTGTCGGCCCGGCCCAGCCTATGCGACTCTTTTGCGGGTGGCAAGCCTGCAGTGGGTTCATACTTAGTCCATGGAGGAATGAAGTAGTAAATGATGCCATGAAAAATACAGGCCACCAAATCCGGTACCCTATCTCAGATGGTTAGTTTTTATTGGACTCACGCAGCGATGCGATTACATACCAGTGCACCCAATGGTATTTCGGAAACCCGCTCCCCACGAAAGCACCAAAGCATCTTCCTGGGTTCATACTTGCTCCCCCGTAGCCATATCTCGCGAATGCCGTGGAAAAGGTCAGGGTCCCCAATGTTAGCCCGACTAGGAATGGTGCCAGTGCTGGGCCGACGACCTGGCTTTGTCTTGGGTCAAGGGCAACTCCAAATGCTAAGAAAAGAAGAATAGTGGATGCGACTAATTCCACCACAAAGGCGTCCTTTTCCGGGATGTGGTCAGTGTACATCCAGCATCCTCCAACCTGGAAGTCCTGTGTTCCATAACTTGCTCTCAAAAGTAGCCCTGCAATTGCACTGCCGCCGAGTTGGAATGAGATGTACAATATTAAGCGAGGGAGGGAACACAGTCTGGCTGTGAATGTCGCAAAAGTAATCAGCGGGTTGAAGTGCGCGCCTGAAACAGCACCAAAGGCTGTGATGAAGAGAGTCAGGAAGAGGACGTTGGTAATACCACCAACGAGTGGGCCTAGAAATGAGGCATTGTTGAAGCTGCCCAGCTGTGCAGTAGGCGGCGTAGGAAGTTGCTTGGGAGCGACGCCTGCCCACATGGTAATGAAGACGAGCATGCATGTGCCTTGTGGTGGCTTTGTCAGTGACTGTAGACAGGGATTCATCAAAACCACAAGGCTAAATACTTACCTATGCCTTCAATCATGGCAGCCTTCCACAGGTTGGGATGCAGTAGCGGCCGCAAGTCCATCAACTCCCGAAGGGGCATGTGTGGCGCCGCGTCCGGCTCGGCCTCAACGTATGATTCATCGTCCGAATAGACCGTGGCGCCGCTGAAACTCTGGTTGGCTCCCACTCGTCCGGCAAAGGCGTGGACATTGTTGCGATACACGGGTGCGGGCGCCTGAGTGTCCGCCATGGTTGTTGCTTGCTTCCTCTTGGATCCCGCCAGTGAGGCCCTGTGTCCAAGCAAGCGCTGGCCTCCGGGAGTCACGATATATACCGCTGTGCGATTCTTGGCACATCCGTCGCTTGCCCAGCCATTTTACATACAAAACCCTATCCCCAAACTTGCTGACCGTTTGTGGCAATAAGCGCAGGGTCGCAACGTTGATCACCAGCTCTAGTTTAGCGTCGCCGAGACGAGATTGCTCGCACCAAGTGGATATCGTCGCTCTTACGTATTGATAGGTCGTCCATGACAAAGCCCCGCATTTCCAAAGCAGCGAAAAAACTTATTAAGGGCCGTAGCTCGTCTGACAGAGGATGACAGAGGATGACTAAAATTAAGTACACGAAGCCCGCCGTGCCGACCGACCCGCGCGCAGATTTGACGTCCTGGCTTCTCAGACGTCATGGCGCTTCTTAATTGACTGAAGCCAGTTTCTGGGCTAGGGCATTTGGCGGTATGGATTCATGCATCACGGTGGTGGGAATCATGTTCAGGCCATCCTGCATCCCACCAACGACAACAATGGTTCGTCTAAGCTGCGATTTATCATTTGAAGCCACCACATTCCCATCGATTTAAGCTTCAATATCATATCGCAGTGCAATACAATCAGACCCTGGCTTGACGCCTGTCTCTGGCAATCCATCACTCACATTATATGTTACATACTAGCTTGTATACCCATTAGTAAATAAGAAACAAAGCAGATGGCTCGGCGGTATCGAAGAACAAAGAACAAGTATTCTATTTCCTTAGCACATCGCAATGAATCGTTACAAGTGTTCTTTGAACATGGAGCTACTCAAACAAAGCCCCTCAGAAAGAACACAGGTGCCTGTACTATAAATTTAACCCTAGCATCAGCTCTCTGCCAATTCTCTTCGGCTTGTAGTGACGTCTCTTCGTCAAACCTGCCAGATTCTAATCTTCGCAATGAATCAACCGGCATCTAACGAGCCTCCTCTTCTTACTCAATTACGTGAAAATGGTAAATACAGTGATCTTCAACTTCAATGCAAGGAAAAGACATTCCATGTGCACAAGTGCATTGTCTGTTTGCAGTCTGAATATTTTGAAAAGATGACAAATGGAAACTTCCAGGTAAGCCTTAACCCAGCTATTAAATCACAATATCAGATTCAGAAAAAATAACCAACGCATATTTACAGGAATCCAACACTGGAATTGTCAAAGTCGACGAATCTTTTGACGCGCACTCGATTGAGCTGATGGTCCAATACTTGTACGATGGAAAATATTCCTGCAACCATCATAACCAAACCAACAATGACTTTCAGGCTAATCCGAATTCACTCACCCAATACTCAAAGTCCATTTTTACTCCCCAAACTAGTCTTTTTGGACAGACCCTTGCCACCACCTCTCCGCCAAGTGATGCAGGCCTTCTTGATAACAGTACTGGCTATTCTCCTCAGTCCAACCAGAACACAAGACTAAAGTCACTTTTACATTGCCACGTTTCAATGTATATAATCGGAGACTACTACATTATAAAAGGGTTGATGGATCAAGCCGCATACAACGTCAAAACGTTTTTTGAACAACCATGCCCTGTGGAAATATATATCGAGGAGGCTATTGAAATATTGAACATCAGAGAAGACGGACCGCTTGTCGAGTTCATGGCCGAAGTTGGAGGGTTGAAGTTCGAGGAATTAGTACGGACCGGGGGTCTGGCCGCCTTACTACCAGACAACCACGAATTTGTGCAAAAGATCTGCAAGCACCATGTGGCGAAACTTGGATTCCGGGGCGTCTTTAGGTAAAGTCTCAATTTGTCTTTCTTTGTCGGCAACGATTGATTTCCACTCTTCTTGCCATATACATTTATTTCAGTCTAATCGATCCAGGGAGTCATTCTTCACCTCTATGTATTAAACTCGGCCAAGACACAAGCTCCATTTATAATTTGTCAACTCATGTTAGATAAGATCCATTCCGGTTTAATAAAATTATCATTGGTTACTTTGATAGAACTGCACTAATTATACGCTTATAGAATGCTTCAAGACTTCTTTTGTTCCCTGCCAATGACAACAACGGCCCGTGCAATATCATCAGCAGCATCCCTCCTATTGGATAATTGATTGATAAAGTGCTCACGCGACTATTCAAAGAAGTAAAATGATGCTCACATTCCACGGTGCAGCTTCCACTAACTTGTATTGACGTTTGAGCTACGTGAGCCTACACAAACATCGTTCATGAGATACCTGAACTCCAGCACGCGACTTGCATCCAGAAAGCCATGATCCAATAAGAACATTTGCCAATCATTTACACGAGGTCTGGGCAGTTTGAATAGCCAGTGAGTCCTGCGATATATTATGAAGTGGAACTGGTTCCAAATATCCCAATCCGACCTGCAGTGAGTTTGAGAGAATCTTTTCAAAGTAAAATCCTCTTGGTGGGCTCTATTCAATTTTCTTAGTTCAAGTAAACATCGAATTCCTTGAATACTAAGATTATAAAGATAGTTTTTCTCGTCTTCGGGATTTCTTTTCTGAAGTTCCATCTTCTGGAAATTCCTCATGATGTCGATAATTCCCATGCGATTTGACGGTGCCAGGGTGCGCTTGTCGTAATCTGGCATTGCTCCAGGTATGCGATGGAGATCATTGGCGGAGCAGTTGAAGATGTGTGTTTCTCTAAATCCCAATCCCCTCGCAACATTATTGAGTATCATGGCATGCTGGCTAAACATGTAGTCACACATGATGGATACATCGTTGCGAACATGGTTGAGCCCCCCGCGAGCATCGAGTGTGACAAAAAATGCTCTATGGGACTCTACATCGGGGAATAGAGTAGCATTGCCATGATAGAATACTTGGCAATAGGCTTCGAAGTGGAGGACAGCACGTCGATGTCGAAACTTTTCGGTTTTTGAGAGAACCAATGGAATAGGGTGGAAGCTTCCAGATTGCCATTGCGGATAAATTTTGGTATCGTATAAAACGACTTCTTGAATTTTTAGCCAGGCACTTGAGGCATAATCAGAAACAAATTGATCAACTTCATGAATAAGATCCGAGATGGCAGACAGCATGGCAAAGTTGGTTGGCCATTGCGTTGAATCATTTCCCATCGGAAAAGAAGACTCCAGAAGATTCACCATGGCGTTCCTGATCCTAAAGATACCCAAGTGGGCATATCCTTCATGTATACGCCGGGCTTGTACCGTGAGCATGACGATGGGGAACAGTGTGTCATCTAGCCTTGATTGCATCTCAAGAACCAGAAGTTTTATTAGATATCTCCGGTGTGCCCTGAAGAGATGTAAAAATGGGGGAAATGCTGATATCATGGAGCCAAGGTCTCTGGCGTCGCTGCAAGAGCCCATGATGTTGAGAAGCATCTCAGCAGGCAGCCGCAAAAGGCATGAAGGCTCAGGTTTAACAGACATTGTAATATCAGTTGTTTTGATAAAAAAGAAGAAGAAAAGAATAGGTCTGAAATTGAATGAAGGGATGAAGGTTGGGTAAGCGCAGCCTCCTTGATTTTGATGTTAATTCTCTTGCTCTTGTTTTCGTAACCAAGTATAAAAAATTCTCACATCCGCCCGGATCAGTAAACCCTTTTAAATATTTTGTAACTAATAGGGTATGAGGCATGTCCGACTTTTGGAACGAAAGTTTTGGTAAACCTTGGCCGTGTCAAATTTAGTCCTCCGAGTAATTGAAAAGTCACAGCCTAAAAAACGTTCCATAGAAAACTTATCTTGTTTTTTGTGCCCATTCATAAAGGTTGCAACCTGCTCATGTGCTCTGTCCAATCGCGCGACCTGAGTTGATAGGATAACCCCACTCTCGCCAGCTCACCCACTCCTGTGTTAAGCCAGGTAGCTCCAGTCAGCTGAAGTTCAGCAGGGTAGAATAGTGGTCGCAGAGCGGCCATCCTTGGGACACCCAGTGACGAAACTCAAGTGTACCAAGATGATATCCATTGGTGAGATCTATTGTAACTAAGTCATCAACTATCAGCCCAGCCAGCATAGACCACCTCAACAGCGCCAGTATTTTCGTCGTGATGTGGGGGAACTAAATTCTTCCCCGGATCTTCTCGATCGGCAGCATTCACCACGACATCCGCGGCGGATAAATTTCTAATCCCCCAATACATGTGATGTTTTTCTGGTAGGGCTATTGGCCGGCTTAATTTCGAGTCCGGCTGACCTTCTTTGGGTCAAAGCAACAGTCTTAGCAGATGGCAGGATCACCCGTTTGAAACCGCTAACAGGGATGCATGACCCCATTTTTCTTCAGCCTCACTGGGGCCTAAGTGAATCGCCAGTTTAGCTGAAATGAGATGTTTTAAGCATAAGTATAGGCTAATGTCTCCTGCTCGCGCGCTCGTGGCGTTTTTCCTGCATTCGCCATCGCAGAGTTGTCAAAACATCACATTATCCATCTGTGCGACGACACGTACGTCTGCAGCCATGAGACTATCACAGCTAGCACTGATCGCAGGCCTCGCCTCACATGCAACCGCAGACAGCGACATGGGCTTGGACCTTGTCTTCCCCGGCAAAGGAACGTACAAGAACGTGACGGAGATGCCCATCATCTTTGCCCTGCGCAACGCAGACGCCTTCTTCTCACACGGTTTTCAGATCGGTTGGAGGATCGAGAAAGCGAACACGAGCGAAAACACCATCAGCGGCGGCATGCCCTACGGCAACATCCTCCAGTCCAGCGGCGCCAAGGCGCCAGTCAACGCCGTCAACAACATCTGGTACGCGGCAGGTCACGTGGAGAGCTACGACGACTTGCCGCCGGGAGACTACAGCCTGCGCTGGAAGTGGATGATGACATACTGCAATAGATCGCAGACCGTGACCACGTACCATCCATCTCGCGCCGTGGACTCGGGATCAGTCAACTTTACCCTCGCCGCGGACGGGGCGAGCATGGACCTGACCAAGGACTGCCCTGTTTACCTGGCTCAATACACGGTAACTGGCGTGGCAAGCGGCAGTTGCCCCTTCCTCTCAAACAGCGACGAGAAACACGACACCTGCGAGGCGAAAATGTCCAAGGACATGGCGGCCTGTGTTATTGCAAACTTGACAGAGTCCGGTGACAACAGCACATGCTCTAAGCTGGTGCGGGTGGTTGACGATGACGATGACGACAGCAGCAACAGCAGCACAAATAGCAACAGCACAAGTGACGACTCAAGCAGCAGCAACAAGGACAATTCTAGCACTAGGGTTTCGGGCTCAACTTTCGGGACAATGGCCCTGCTTGCATTTATTGGTGGGGTTCTCTTGCTTTAGCGGCATTTAATTTATGATGAAGTTATAGTATGAACAGCGATGTTGAAACATTCAGGGTCCAATTTGGACAAGGAGTAGAGGAGTTTATAACAGATCACGAAATACCAATTTACTATACCCATCGAAAGCAATGGCAAATATGATTCCATGGACCCAAAACGTCAGGCCAAAAGTGGACCAAGGACGTGTCTCTCTGTCCAGTTTTTGCTCATCCATTCACTATTATTAAGCTCTTCATATAATCCCATCAAAAAGGCATCCCAAAAATGACTTCTAACTGTACTGCTGAGCGATGAAGCCTGGCACCCTTGGGCCCATCTTCTCTTCACAGAAAGACTTGGGAAACAATTGGCCAGGAGTCTCCCAAATTTGTCGCAAATCCGCATCGTTAAAAAATGCATCCCCAGTACGTTCAATATTTATCTGACTTCCTTCAGTAAAAGTTTGATCCAGTGTCGGCGAGTTACCACCACTGCTGCCGTTTTCTTGAGGATCGTACGGAGGCACTTGGCGCACCCAAGCGAGGGCCTGCTCTGCGGCAAACTGCTTTGCTTCCTGGAAATCCGTCAGGTTTTTGTTCCATGCCAACTTATAGGGTTTCTCTATAGCTAGTACCTTTTTGGATGGAAATGACGGAGGTGATTCGCCGTCTTTAAAGCCGTAGCCCTGGCGTGGAAATTGCATATTATTACACCACGGCAGAATGCACTGAAATTGAAAGCCTTCCTGCGACATCCCTATGGATGCCTCATCAACATATTTAGGGATTCCTAATCCCTTGGCCTGAGCAAAATCTGGCTCGGGTCAGCCGCATACACCACTGGAAGAGGTTGGGTAGATACACACACTGGAGAGCGCTGATGTGATCCTTGTTCACTTCTGGCTTAGAAATGGCCTGGAACAGGTTATGGATGGCGATTACCACGTTATTATCCAATATCTGTTGCCCTTGGATATTCTCCGGGGACGTTTGATGTTCACTCCAGAGGTGTATCTGCTGTAACTTGGCTTGCAAGTTGTATCGTGGATCGCTTGGAGAGACCATGATGAATTACGATTATTAAGTCTTGGCGAACTTATTTATGATAGGGAGCACAGCTCAGTTTCATCACTGTGGTGGTACAGAAATTAATTGCTAGTTCTTCTAAATTGGCGAGTCTCTGTCGCTTTAATATTCGACCTCCCCTCCCAGTCTTATCCACCAACAGACGGTTCACCAAGGCGAATGGGCCGCATAGGCGTAGGAATCTGCCTACAAGGCGCTGCGTCTAAAATGTGAGGTGTCGTAAAATTGTCCCAAGTCGGAATAGGTCTATATTGGCACATTAGTTCCATGCGCACGAGTTGGAGAGGCGCTTAAGGGTACAGGCGATCTGTTCAATAGGGTAATTGCGGCTGTCTCAGAATGAAACAAGGCAGATTTTAGGGCTTATTCCAAGATACGATCAGCGAATAGAGGGTGCATTTATTCGTATCTGGTGCATATAACAAAGAGGGGTAGGCAGCCTTGTGCATATATAGTCCTCCGAAGTGCAGGCTGAATAGCACATTTTCGTTATTATACTTATGCGGGTTGTCATAAGGATCGTTTGATTGGAAGATAATGTCTTGCATTCGTCATTAATCACACCATTCCTTGTATTTGATGCAACGCTTGCAGGTTGTAGGCTTTTTACACTTCACATGATAACACAGCCTTTCTTTAAAGTGAAACATTGGCTTGATGAGTTGGCACTGCAGCGGTTGCATTGCAGATTGCATGGTGTGATCCCCACATACAAGTATCTTGTCACCAACAGAACAGCAGGACTGGTTTTCATAGCTTCTGACCTTTTCAATATAGTGCTTGAAACAAGGAAATTAACGTGAATTATTTGCAGTCAGATCCAACCCTGATTTTGGAATACCCCGTCCGCGTATGTGCTACCAGCCTACATTACAATCCAATCCTGGTTATTGGCAAGCCTCTGGGCAACAACGCCGCCTTCGCCTAGAGCTCTTCCTCCACGTCTCGTTCTCACTGACACCCCACAGCAAAATGTCCCAACAAAGTCATCGCCTTGTCTGGCCGTGTTGACCAGGAGGGCTGCCCTGGTATTTGTCCCAGGAACACAGGGCCTCGATAGTATGAGAGCCAGAGTCCCGCCAGCTCTCAGGCCCTGCTCCCCCTCCGGCGAGCTCCTCCAGTCCATCTCAACGTCATAGATGATATTAGATGCATGTTCAACAATCTCGATGCTCCCTACATTCGTATAGAATCGTCCACTCAAGGTGAGTCCCGGTTTCCTAAGCTGCAATGAGCCTTCTGGAGCACCGGAGCGATGCCCAGACCTGATGGCTCTCGCAACCCCATCGTCTTCGACCGAGGCCGGATGCACATCGCTAGGCGCCCAGCGATATCCAGGCTGTCTCATCTTCAAACCCTCGACAAACAACAGCCCCGCCGGTAAAACGTCTTGGGCCAAAAACCACATGCGTAGTCGATCTGGTGACCTTTGGCCAAGAATGTTGTTCACCAGAGCAAAGTCTTCCTCGCGCTTTGCACACGCAAATGCAAAGTTGATGAAGCGGTCGGGCCCTTTGCTCGTGTTCCGATAGCTCAAGCCTTGCCATGCCAGCATAATGCGATGGACCCTCGCCTTTGTGTATTCCGGTTCCTTGGACGGGAGTCCCTGGCACAGACTCGTAACAACCGCAAAAAAGCCCTTGGCCTCTTCCAGAAGCCGCTCAGACTCTGTATTAGGGGTTTTCACCTCTGTCGGCCCTACCGTTTCCCAGGCCTTCTTGGGGCTTTTGACAAAGATGAGTCCCGACACCCACTCTATAAACATCTGAGGTGCTGCGAGAACATGCACGCAGGCTACGAAAGGTATGCAAGCAGTGGATATGCCCGAGCGCATATTCTTGATCTTGTTTTGCTGCTCTTCCTGCATCAGGTACGGGCTGATGCTGTTCTTCTTGCGTAGACGCGCAACCACGTCCGGCAGCTTGAACCAGCCATCCGCAAAGCGTACACACAGGGAGCCGCCGGAAATGATGGCTTCCTGCATGGTCCAGCAACGGCGCATCCAGCCCGACAGCCCTATGCGAAGTAACAGCTCGCTCTCAGTGTACAATTTGTGTTGGAGATGGGAAAGCTCCCCGTCCAGGACTGCTGTCATTGTGCCGAAAGAGTAGTATCGCTTCAGCATCCCAATCGCCATTTTCCTAGTCTTTGACTCCAAAGGGACGCATAGCGTGTCAATCCATATTTTGATGGATGTATTGAAGCGCTCTCGCGTCCATTTGCGCATACGGCGAGGCGGAAACGTGTACCTGTTAGAAGACTCCTTTTCATTTTTTTGGTCGTCCAGCATTTGGCTTCCCACGATATCCTCCCATGGCGAATCCACGAGCATGTCGTAAAAGTATTGCAGCTGGCACATTGGCAGTGCATTCTGGTTCGGGTTACCCAGTCCTTGGCCGGCATTGTCAGTCAACGCAAGAAATATTCTTCAGTATCAATCTTACCGTCTGACCACACGTGTGAGAAAACAACGAGGCGGTTATGGGGGCCTTCGACGATGGAATCGCTAAAACTCTGGAGTGTTGGTGCGAGTGACTCATGTCCCTCCTTTTCCTGGCAATTCCTCTTCAGTTCGATGTACGGGATGCGTCCTTGCCGTATGATCTGCTGTAATTCAATCTGATCCACGTTCCAAAATTCACACTGGCAGTCTGCAGTCCTGTGCCTGGTCTGATAAGTCGCTTCGTCAACCTGATTGGCCTCGCAGGCATGAGAGGTACAGTTCAAGTGAACCTGGCCTATTTGGTCTCGCTTCAGTGTTGTCGCACAGTACATGGAGATTTCAGAGAGAAATTCATCGGCCAAGTGGAGGTCGCGACGGCACCAGCCATTGTCCAGCATGATACGCTTGGCCATCTCCGAAAGGTTCCATCTTCGCAAGGGCGTCATGAGGCCGGCCTCCCTGAGAGCATTGTCGACAGTGCATCCAAGGACCAGAATCGAAATGAAGACTTCTTTCGGTAGTGGGCTCTGCTCGTTTTTCCCATGCCCTGGGGACCATAGTCTTCCAGTGATTGCCCTCGCATTATCCAATGTCGCGTTGAGCCTCGTCAGCGACGGCCCCCTTTTCTTGTCCGAGATCCTCGCAATTCGCTTGATTGAATGCTGAATAAATGAATCCAAGTTCCTGGAAGTGATGGTTTTGGATCCTCCGTGGCTTTGAATAAATTCTTGACCTCTTGGCGGGGCAAGGCCAGCCGCAAAGGCAACCTCAAAGAGTATACCGAAATAAAGCCATGACTGAAGAAAGCCAGCTACCTCACGATCATCATGACCCTGCTTGAAATCACCTTGCTCCAATTTACCCATGTCCCATCCTCGGAGGGCCGGATATTCTTGAAATGAAACATTTTCGTAGAGAGCAGTGCCTAGAAATGGCACGAAAGGATACGTGCCAGTAGCGTCCTTGAATCGAGGAAGATGGTCCATCTCTGCATATTGGGGCAGCTCTTCAAAGTTTTATGAGCCATTGCATGGAACTGATAATCGTGGTGGCTGCCATATTGAATATATCCAAGCATCCGGGAAATTAGCCCCCAAGCGCAGATATCATGGTGACGTCAGAAAATGGTAACGCGCCATAACATCTGAGTCGACGTAAGCCATAGACGCCGCTTATTTAGGAAAATACGGTTATGATTTGCACTTTAAATTGCCATACTAGCGAGATCCGGATGGGCCTCAAGTGGGCGACTGAAAACATGGCACGGGATGAGACATTCATTAAGAGGCCCGAGGACGGCCAAGCAAAACAGAATAAACAAATAGACACAGACAGATGATTTAATTATACATCACATCTCCCTATTTCTTTCATATTTATTTTATCAGGCTGTAATTATGACAGTATTGAGAGTGACATTGTTTGACGTGCCATGTAGTCGTCACCCCAGTCTTGTTCCCGGACAAGGCTATGCAAGTGACGTCGGGTCGTATCGTGCACATCATGATCGGCACATGGACTTACGTTGGCAAATCCTGCTCACACTCTCCGGTTCAATAAAATTCCATCTAGTATCCGTAGCACGACGACCGAGTTCCGACGTTGCACACACATCCATCGGCTTCCGTTTGGTCGCAACCGCCGCCGACATGGCGCCCATTCTCGACATGTTCACTCGGCGTAGCACCTTTGACCTGAGTGCCTCGTCCGAACAGTTTCGGAGCCAGTGGATCAATCCAGGCGATGTGTTCAGCATCCTCCTCATCCTTGGCGGCGACATTGTCAGCTTGGCGCTGGCCCAACTCGCTGGGTCGGGCTTCACGCCCGTCGCCTTCTCCTTTGGTGCGAGCCGTCTTGTCAATGTGTTTCAAAATGAGCCACTAACAACGAGAGACGGACAGGTTGGGTGGCATATTCCATCTCTGCCCTGGTTTCTGCCATGGGCTCAAACGCGCTCATGCCGCGGTCGCCCGACTTTGACTGCAAAGTCATCAATGGGAAAAACGGGTTTGTGAGGCAAAACACGAGCTGGGTGCTGGGCAGACTGATGCGCGACTTCGAACACTGGACACATCCCGACACAGAGATGCAGACGCAGAAAAATCTCAATTCTCGATGGGCCCATATGAAAAAGGTCGACCCAACAGCAGAGATGCCAGGTCAAGCTGGGCTGGTGGTGACCGTCTATCAGCCCAGTAGAACAGATGCAGCCAAGCGACCAAGTACAGACTGGTTATACTGGGGCGGAGTGGTCGTCATTTTTGTCCAGCTGGGCATCGCATCCATCCCTCTCGGTATTTTGGCGGACTGGAGCATCCTCCTCATCACCGTCGCTGGGACGCTTCTAGCTATCGGCACAGGATACCTCCCACAATGGCGAGCTGAGAAGTGGGCATGCAGAGAAGCATCCTGGACCCCCTACATCCTGACTGAAGGAAATGGAGCGCAACATGCAGTTATTATTACGGCCAACGGTCGAGGCCTAGACCTCGAGGACCTGGCGACGGGACAAACTGCAACCAGGGCGGGCAAGCGCGGTACAACTTGGGTCGTTCAGTCTGCGCTCGCCATACTATGGATTCTTCTCCTCATATCTGCGACAGGGCTACAAGACCATACTTGGTATCTTCTCGCAGTCGGTAGTTTGGGTATCGTGCAGAATGTTTGTGTGGCGGGCTGGTCGCGCACACCAGAGACCTTTGGGATTCCTCTCGAGTACGTTGAAGTTTTGGGCGACACATCCGTCATGAAGACCCTGTATGCCGTTGAGGAAAAGTATCCCGGCTTGGGAAAGGCTCTGTTGGGTGAGTTTTTCCCAGGAGAGCTAAGTCAAGACGAAAAGTCAAAGTGGGAAGATCTAGAGCAAAGAGCCTTAAAGAAGAAGAATAAAAAATAGAATCATGGAGACCAGGGTGGCGGCAAGATATCAACAATAACAACTACACTTGATTCATCAGTAGATAAAACACAGAGCAAGCATTTTCAGTGGCAAGGACAGTCTCGTATTAAGTATTTCATGGCCGCAGGATAGGTTCTAGGTTAATCGGTTAAGCTGTACATGGTGTGGCCTTGTTCAAACCACCAGGTCTCCAACATGTTCGAGTCTTGCACGCATGGTAGCAGTCTAAGTGTACGGCAGTCGGTGATATCTTAGCCCCGAGTCATTGCACTTTAGGATTCCAGTGCCTCTTGCGCAGCAGCAGTTGCTCGTGCCTCGGACAACGATCGAGTGAGGCCTTCACGGATGCCAATGAAGCCTTGCATGAGAGTGTACACTTGTCCTTGTTAGCACACATGTGACTCAATATCATCAGAGAAACCTACTAGTTGGCGCCAAGAATACAAATCCAATGCAGTAGGCCGATACAGCCTCTTGGGAGCCGACCTGTTCATCGTCGAGCCAGAAGAATGGGTACCAGTCCGTAAGAAGCTTTCCGATGGCGGCCCAGCCGAGGTAGAGTCCGGCCAGGAAGATGAGACCAAACACATGAGCGCCAATTGCCTGAGTGAGGGTCAGTAACAGATAGAAACAGGTTATTGTGGCAACATACGATGGGACGCTTGATGCTATTGAGCCAAAAGATCTCAATGACCATGATGACAGAGGCAATGGCATAGAGGGCGACAATGATGTAGGCGTTGAACCATCCTTCACCAAAGACATCGCTGACTGCAGAATTGTCAATAACTAGCGCAAAGGAATGGGTAAGGGAGACTTGCATGGGCCCCTGTGATGTGACTCCGCGTCGGTGATCCAAAAAGTCGAGTTTCCCTTTGGATCGTCGTTGCTTGGGGGATTGTTAGGCTTGGTGAGTTCGTGCTGACGAGTGATGAACCAGTAAATGGTCGAGTTCATGAAGCAAGAAACCACGGTGGCAGTATAGAACATGGTGAAGTAGAACTGCTTGCGAACGCTGGACATGTTGGAAGGGAGAGACATGGCAGCAATCCACGATTCAACACCACCGTCATAGTCTTCCTGGTGAGGGTAGTACAGGTGGGTAAAGGTCCAGGACTGTTAGGGACATCAGCGGTTAGCGGTGTCAAGACCTAGGATCTCAGAGAAGAACTCACAAAGGTGATGAGATGGTAGACAAAGACCAAGATGTAGCTGCAAATGGCAAAGTCAAAGACATGTCGCCAGTTGGAGTAGTCAGAATCTTCGTGGAGCTTGGAATGGGTAATCATGGCGCCGGTGGCCACAATGAAGGCAAGCAGGACGCCTCGGAGGATGACGAGGATGTTCTGGGGGATAAATCTCCATGGGGAGTGACAGGCACGGAGAAAGGGAGGCTGTTTGACATGCCATGTCAGCGTTGTACCATCGATTGCCGTCAAAGACTACCAAACTTACATGGTCCTGCATAGAGTGAGGTTGGGGCAAGCCGCCAACGGCCGAGAGAAGGGGAGCACTGTCCATGCTGACAGGCTGCCCGAAGCAAGGCAGAGACGAGAGCAAGTCTGTAGCGGATGAAGAGTAACAGATGTGAAGGATTACTGCAGTCGATGCGAATAAAAATATTCGATTCTCAAGTCAATATATGAGGAAGACGGAGCCCGGTTTGCGACGAACGGGCTGATGGTCAGGGTGAGTTGGGAGGAGACGAACAACGATGAGGGAGAAAGGGAACAAGAAGCTGGGGGATTTTGGCCGAGGGGTGAAGTATTGTCATCGGGGTCTAAGGTAAACGGAAGGCACCCAGGCTGTCTGGTTGGGGATGCTCAGAAGGAAGGAAGCTCTAAAAGGGCGTGGGAGCCGCACTGTCCAGTCATGGTGCATTCAGGTACCTCTCCATGGCATTAAGTGAGTGCATCGCATCACGCTAACCCGAGAAGAATGCAAATGACATTGTCCAATAATCTTCTTACACTATCTTACACATCTTCTATAGCATTATGCGAAAGAAGACAGAATCACTCCTTCTTGGGACCGCTGGCAGCACCCTCTCGCTGCATACCTTGACAGCCCGTGACCTTGCCAGCATACTCTTCCACCTTGCCGTAGCCCTGGTCGGGGTCTCGCTGGTCGCCGACCTGCTTAAGTGCGGCCATTCCTGCTGCCTTGTCTTGCTCGCCCGAAGTCTTCCAGGCGTGAGAGCCTGTTAGGTCGCCAATAGTGGCCTTGGGGGGAAGGTTAGATACGGGTGTACGGCCTGTAGGTGTACCCTGGGAGTCGGGTTGCGGGTTATGACTTGCCTCTGCAGCACCCTTGACGTACTGGTAGTGGCTTCCAACAAGGCCTGGTTGGTTATTTCCCTGCTGCTGCTCCTGCTGGTTGGCGCTGTTAGGGTTGTTCTCGGCCATTGTGATGGTTTGTGTAAGCCAGGTGGGTGATTGATGAGGGCGTATGCAAATGTGAATCAGGTAGCGTAATTTGTAAATGACAAAAAGGCCATTAATCATTTGCGAATCGCTCTTTTTATACCCAAAGATTCATCCAATACAAGCTTTGTACCCCCCTCCCTGGGCAACATGGCGATGACATCGATGCCGTCTTCGTCCTCCTTTCATGACATCACCCACCTACGACACAGGTGTAACTTGATGTGGGGCAGAGCTGAGCTACCAGCGAGTGACGAAATACATGGCAAGCCGAGCATGTTGGTCACCATGGCACGAAAAAGACAACATGATAAGATGAATAATGATTATTGTAATGATACTAATAAGTAATCGTATATTTTACTTGCTTTTAAAAAAAAATTAAAATTAAAAATTAAAACAACAGTTATTGTCCATTCTTTCTTTACGAACCCCTTCATTCTCACCCAGCTGTCAGCCAAGCCACAGACGGGTGGCCCATGTCAGCCACCCGTCGCAAGCACAAGCCACATGCTCCAGGCGCCAGGGGACATGCATGTGCTCTCATGCCTCAATTGAAGCGCACATTGAGCATGGCCCGTGCGCTCCCCAGCGAGCCACCATGTCCTTTCTCATGGCATCTCGACTCGCGACCAAGCATCACCAAGCTCCAGGTGTCCCCGTGTGTCGCCTTTACACCCACGCCGCCTCACGACTCGCCCGCCATGCTCTCAAGTCTCGGAAACCCGCGGCAGGCTGCCGCGCAGCTCATGAACTTTGCGCTGATCCTGTCCACAGCCTTTATGGTGCGTCCGGCGGCTTGACATTGGAATCCATCTGTCCCAACTTGCGCCCCTCCTTGGACATTGTCCTCTTTGGGAGCTGTGCGGCTAACGTGTCATTCTCATTGCAGATGTGGAAAGGCCTCTCCGTCATCACCGACTCGCCCTCCCCGATCGTCGTCGTCCTCTCCGGCTCAATGGAGCCCGCCTTCCAGCGTGGCGATCTGCTCTTCCTGTGGAACCGAAACGTGCTGCGAGATACCGATGTGGGAGAGGTGGTCGTCTACGAGGTCAGGGGCAAGGACATTCCCATTGTCCACAGAGTTGTCCGCAAGTTTGGCAGCGGGTAAGTGCCGGGTGTTGGCCCTAGTAGGAAACCAAATATTTCGGAACAGCGGCTAACGTGCGTGATGCGCGAACACAGAGAGGACGCCCAGCTCCTAACCAAGGGAGACAACAACTTATCCGACGATACCGAGCTGTATGCCAAGGGACAGGATTACTTGGTGCGCAAGGACATCATCGGAAGTGTTGTGGCATACATGCCCTTTGTGGGTTACGTGACGATCCTGCTATCAGAGCACCCCTGGCTCAAGACGGTGATGCTCGGCATCATGGGTCTGCTGGTGGTGTTGCAGAGAGAATAAAAAGGCGGGAGAAAAGCGCTAGAGGGCGTGATGGGAAGAAAGGACATGTACAAACGACATCAAGGATAGCATCATCTGCCATAGTTGTGGAACACCTGGATTTGATACCCACCTGACACGGAGCCGGCATAGAATGAAGGCGCCCGTCCGTGCCTTTGGCTGTTATGTATATGCCTGTCCAGTGCCTGTCCAGTGCCTGTGCCTGGCGCCAGTGCTACTATAACTACGTACCAAGACTATGACCCAACTATGACATAGCTCATCTATCATTTGTCGGGACCGAAACCCGGGCTGCTCCCCGCCGAGATGGGGTCGGCCGATGCCGAAAGGGAGGCCAAGGGAACGAAAACAATGGGCCGTCTCGTCCCGGCGCGTGCACTACAACAGGCCATTCTCGACCAAAAAACAAGGGCGCTTAAGCCTGCAACTCGCGGCGACACCAAGTTGGTTCCAGTGCCGATCATTACCCAAAGCTGTCTTTTAGAGGGATTCATTTCAATTTGGGATGGTGGCCGCCTATTTTTTTTTTTTTAACGGGTCCTCCAGCCATTGGTAACGGGTTACTACAGTGCAGGCCTCTTTCAAGCGTCCAACCTGGAAACAGACAATGCGCAGCTGAGGGGGCGTCAGTCGAGTTTTAAATTGAAGAGCCAGTAGCGCTGACTCTTGTGGTTGTCAACAACAAGAACTGGCTCAACTGACAAGAAGAGAAATAGCACACCAGGAATAGAGATAAAAGCAAGAAATGAGGCAGCCAACGATCTTCTTGTCTGCTGCCGATCACAGCGTCCAGAACACAGGCTCGCAGTCACCAGACCCCCCGTAGGGCTGGGCCTCGCTCGACACCTTAATTTTCGGATCACGACCCTTTTTTCCCTCTGTCCCTCCCCTCGCATCCTTCGCTCAGCATCCAATCTCATCACACCGTCTGCCCCGGCTCATTCCCGCAAACAGAAGTCTCCGGACGGGGGGGGTCAGGGGGAAGATGCGCTATTGGGCGCTACAGGGGTGCTGCGGTACAGGCAGCGCCAATCACGGCGCTCGGCTAACATGATTTGGTGCTAGCACAGCGAAGGAGAAACCGCACTTCTGGGCGTGTTTGGGAGGGCATGGGCACATGGGCGGCCGATTGTAAGGGCCCTTCCTCTATTTTTTTTACCTTGCTTGCCACCGGATTTGGAGCCAGCCATCGGAGCTAGGCCCAAGGGGATCTAATGGCGTGAAGGAGACTGCCATGGTGACAGCTAGTTTTAGGCATGAGATCCCCAATTTCCCATTCACGCTCGTCCTCTTTTTCTGTCCCTTCCTTCTCTTTTGCTCCTCTTTGCTGTGAAGCCGGTTGTTGCCTAGTTGGCTCACACTACTCTCGTTGAATTTCAGGTTTTAATACTGAGCATCCTCTCGTTTTCAAGTGTTGTTGATTTACACACACACCACCACCACATTCGTTCCCCAAGGCGCAAACACTCGTTCACAACACAATCCACAAAGGCAAAAAAAAAAAGGATCGACGACACATCCCAGTCCAGACAGCCAAGACAGCCACCCGCGTAAAGCCGTTGTACACCAAAGTAAAAAAGCATCTGCCAGCCATGGCGCCCGAAATGTCGACCCAGACTGTCGACCCCGAATACGCGCGAGCCGCAGTGTCACCAACATCGCCAACCCGTTCTCCTGCTCCCACGCATCAACCCGCCGAACAACAGGGAACTTTCCCTGCCAACACCCAGCAGCAACAGCAACAGGGCCAGTTCCAAGCCGCCTACTTCCAGCAAGACCCTCGTGCCTATGGACAACCCTTCCAGCCCTACCAGGCCCCCGTGCCGCAGCAAATGACCCAGCAGCAGTTCCAGCAGCAGTTCCAGCAACAGCCACAATATGTCACCAACGCCGTCACCGCCTGGGTTCTCTCCAAGGTTGCCATGCGAGTCGTCTCCGTCCTCATCTGTATCGTCGCTATTGCCGTCAGTTTCTCGATTGGAGGTTACAACATGGGTGGCTATGCCTTTATGCTCTGCACTCCTCTTGTAAGTGCCTACTCCCTCAGTTGAAACTCCGCCCTCGACTAACACTTAACCTCCCAGTTCTTCGTCACAATGATCTGGGACATTGCCGAGATCGTCACCTGGCTCCTCCGCAAGCGCCAGGCCGGCATCCACCCGGGCGCCCACGTCGGCGTGTCGCTCATCATCTGGATGGCCGCCGCCGTCGTCGGCGGCATCCAGAACACCTACGTCGCCTTCAGCGTCTACGACACCCAGGACTACAGCAGCAACAGCTGCTGGAACTCGGAGCTCCAGCGGTACATCAGCTGCGGCAACGACGAGGAGGAGGACACCTACGCCGGCGCCCGCGCTCGCTTCCTCTGCGTCGCCGTCATGTCGTGCCTCATCTGGCTCATCCACTTCACCCTCTTCGTCAGCGCCTGCATCGAGACGGCCCGCCGCAACGCCGCCATGCGCCGTGTCATGGTTGTTGCGCCGCCCTACTGGGGACAGGCGTACCAGGGGTGGCAGCCCATGCAGCAGCAGCAGCAGCAGCAACAACAACAACCGCAACAGTACATGGCTTCCGGTGGCCAAGGCATGACAACAGTCCAACCCCAGCAAAACATTCCCCTTCAAAACAGGAGCCCCGCGCCCGAGGATAACGGTGGAAGCAGCAAGGAGGCCGCACGGGGAGAGTCGAGCACTCAGCCAGCCCCTACAACCATCACTGAGTACTATACCCCAAGCAGGTGATGATGAAACCAAGGGAAAAGGGGAAATTATTAATTACTGGGCGTTAAACTTGAGCGTTAATAAATATGCAATACCCGTCATAATCATAATGTATGCAAGCAAGAGAGTACATAGATGCAGATGCCTTTGATATCCACACATACAAGTCCAATTGACCAACAGTTCTCAAACAGAAACAAGTACACTCATGTATATAAAAACAAGCCCGAACAAGATGCATCATTATCAAGACCCAGAACCAGAACCAGATGTCACAAAAATTACACGAATGGGTATACTCCAAGCCGATCTATCCGTGGCAAAGAATCGTGCAAATCAAACCAGAACCCGCCTTGCCTAACCGCTCATCCCAAATATTGTATCATGGTGGTGTCCCGAAACCGTAACAGGGAAAAACACCACAGTAGTATGCCGGATTAGTAGTAGACGAAACAGAGCGACTCAGTAATTCTATTCAGCGTCGTCGTGCTCCTCCCACCGCTTCGTCGCCAGCTTGCGCATCTTCTTGGTGGGGCTTCCTGTGTTGCCGCTGGCTGTGCGGGCGTTGTCGCCGCTAACGCGCATCCGCTCCAACTTGCGGCCCAGGTTCGACACGCCGTCGGAGCCCTTGGAGGCAGACTGCGGAGCAAAGTCCTCTCGCTCCTCGAGGGGGCGGCGCTTGGACGGGCTGCGGGATGCAAGCTCCCGTTTGAGGATCGTGTTCTCCCGTCGGAGACGCTCAACCTCATCCTCCAGGTTCTCAATCAAGACATTCTCCTTGTCGACATCACCGTCCTCGTCGCCAGGACCAATACCACGCTCCAGAACTTCAACCTTGCGGTCCCAGTGCTCGTCGTTGCGCTCCTGCTCAATGGCCATAGAGGCTTTCCAGCGAGCCATCTCAATAGCCAATCGCTGCTCAAACTCAATCGCACACTCCTCGCGGATAGCAGCCTCCAGGTCAAGCATCTTGTCCTCCATGGTCAGCAGGTGTGCTTCAGCCGCAACACGGGCGTCCAGTTGAAGGTCCACCTCGACGCGGAGTTGGTCAATCTCATCACTAAGACGGGCAATCTCCAGAGCCGCAATTTCCATAGTCACGCGTTCATCGGAGCTCATAGGAGGAGTGTAGTTTCTATTCGAGTTGGATCCTGGAGGCATGAATGGACGGGGATGCTGGTGCACTGGGCTGGTTGGTCGGTTGTTGGCCATTGTAGGAGGATGTGCCAGAATTGTGTTGGTGATGGAGGGAACGCGAGGAACCGTCACCTCCCTTGCGAGGGCACTGTATCGCAAGATCTGAGAGGTGGCGTTGAAATCGCCCATAGGGTCGGCAGTGACAATCATGATGCCTCTCTGGGGGTTGCGTCGAGGAGCGTGATGAGCCGTGGAGGCTGAGAAGGAGGGGAATGAATTGGAGAAGAGAAGCTCTGTAAGCTTGCACTGCCGGTATGGCACGACACCAGGCTTTACAATCTTGTTAGTCGCTGTAACCAAAAGGCCTCAATGTAGCAGGGAGGGTTGTTTCGTACCTTGCTGGAGCTGCCAAGTTCGCTCTGGCTCTGAAGACACTGGCCCAAGTACATCAGACTCTCGTTAATTTTGCCAGCCTCGACAAGCGTAGCACCAGTTGTCTTGGCATCTCGAGCACGCTCGCTGCCAGCCAGATCAACAACAGTAAGTTTGTTGCCGTCCCAGGCAGTGCTCCTGCTGTGGTGGCTTCGCTTCTTGACCTCGAAGCAGAAGAAACCGTGACTTCGGCTAGAGACACTGTTGCTGCCAGTGCCCGTCACTCTCCGTTCCTGAAGTCCCGCGTCAAGCACCATGAGAGCCTCCTCATACGTGGTGCAGACTACCTTTCGAAGGCCGGCAACAACCTTGCGGTCGGGAGAGAGCTCGGTTGACTTGAACAACAGAGGTCGGCGGCGGAGCTCTTTGGTGGCACTCGACTTGGTGGCCGGGGTGAGGAGATCGTAGATTCGGTCATTGTGCACCTCATACATGGAGATGACGACGAGATACTCGGCAGAGTCATCGCATGGAATGAGAATGCTGCTGACGTCGGGGGACGAGGGGAGCGCAGAGGAGCGCTGGAGTTGGCGTCGTTGCGGGGGAGAGAGGCAGCCGTCCTTTATATCATTTTTAGCAATGTTCTTGGTACGTGTTGTAGCAGCAGTCGGAGACAGAAAGGCCCTTTGCCAAGTCCGCTTGGGCATGGCAGGGCAGTTTGTAGCGCTTGCGGAGTGTTGGAGGAGGCCGCCTGATGACATTCTCTCTCGTTCAGTAAGACGACGCTATCTGTCTTTCGAACAAGGAGAGCCCTCGGTCTTGTTGACGAGTCGGATGCTTTTTGCGCTTGCCGAGCTTGCCATGGATTCACGAGGAAACGCCCCAGGTATGGACTCGACCAATTTCGACACTTGACGGGGAATCTTGGGGGACTTGACAAAAGAAATGGTTGGCTGTTGGGGTCGTACAATCATGGGGGTGGCGGCACGGGAGCCCGCCCTGGACGATCTGTGGTCGCTGCCGGAGTCGAAGAACTGGGAAGCGGGCGTCAGGGTCGATTCCGAGGCGTCGCAAGCCTGGAGAGAATCAAAAACGGAGTTGAGCGATTGTGATTCGACCATGTTTTCGCCAATAGATCGGAAGACGACATCCATGGAGAGCTGGGCCAAGCCACGCTGCGTCTTGGAGCCCAAGATGGTGTGTGTCTGCATTTGGCGGTCAGCATCAGCAAACACGAGCATTTTTCAGAAATAATCACCTTTCCCGAGCCAGTGACACCCAAAGTAGCCACTACGGCGTCGAATCCATCTCCGACCTGAGGCTCAATGACGCCCTCGACGAGCGTGGCAATATCGGTGTTGTGGAACACATCGAGCTGCGAGGCATCCTCCTCAAAGACCCGAGTAAAGGCAAACTTCTCGACAGCTCGGCGGCGGTCAGTAGGCGGGTTCAGAGTAATGTGCGTGGGGTGCGAGGTCGGATCGGGCTCCTCGACATCCAGAATGCGCTCAGAGTTGGTGGAGCTGTTGAGAGGCGGTGGCCGCAGGCGGAGGTAGACCTCGAAGAGGTTGTGCGAGGACTTGCGTGACGCGTCCATGGCAGCCGGACAAGCCAAAGTAGAGTGTAAACTGCGGCTAGAAATCGAAAGGCTCAATTTACGACGACGAAGGCGATGAGACGGCGGAGTTTGTGATGTAGCAGAAACGGGACCAGGCCAGGTTCATGGATGGGTCTATGATGGCTGCTAACGATGTTGGAAGCGCAATTCATCTACTCGTTGCTGTTTACGGGGCCCCAGCGCTTCTTTTTTTGCTGGCCGGGCAACCTGTCTGATAAGATAAGACCCCCACTGCAGACGCCTTAGCGCGGTGCCGGGCACGGACCATCCCTGGTTGGACGTGGGATTTGCAAAGAACAACACAAGGATCAGAGGGTCAGAGGGAGCGTCAGAAATACACCTTTGATCGCATTATCATTGCGGGGACTCCCAAGTGGTGGGGGGATAGATTGTATGTGACATGAAGATAGCTGAGTTTGTGTTAGATTACGAAACATCTTTTTGAGCCATGTTTACTATAGGGTAGCAACCGGCCTTCACAGCTGAGGAAAGTAGACGAGAAAAAGATGATCAATTGAAGCTTGGTTATATAGAATATATGTTTCGTACATTTATTTATGGTAAAGAGGACTTTTTTGAGTATGGTTGGGAAAAGAACACATTATGCCATCTAAAGTGGGTGTGTTTCTATTTTCGTGCAATTCACGTCCACCACTACCTAAAATCAGACAACTTGAAGACTACACTCACTAACACATGTCGCTTGCACGAATTACCTGTCAATTCCTAATCGAATCGTTCCAAGGGGGAGGACAATTCGCATTGTGAACTGCTGCACCGCCTATAATTCCCCAACAGTCGTAAGCTTTGCGGGATTGTGTTGAAGCCTTGTTAGGCGCTCCCAGTCACAGACTTGTTAATTGAGGCCCATTATGGAACCGAATGCGGCACCAACCTGGGAGCAAACAAAACAAATGATATAAACCCAAATCTTGATACGGTTAGATTGGGATGATTTACAAATTACAAATGTTACTTGTTTATTGCAAGCTTCCTATTGTAAGGCTGGTACAATTTTACGACATGTGCCGTGTCTTCTGCATTGACTCACAATTGGAGAACGTATTCAGATATGTTCGGTCTTGCTTTGCCAATATTTGGCGAGTCCCTGAACGTGGCGGTCTCACCAAAAGTGTGATCCATTGGTGGACTTGCTGAGTCAAGCACAATAGCCCGCGACCAAATTTCGACGTGGTTTTACACGTTTGCCAAGCCAGGGGAACGTTGATGCAAAAAGGGACCAAGACAGATCCGCGACCGAGACCCCACCTTGGCGGTTTCCCATGTGATTCCGTCTTGAAAGCGATAATTGATCTGGTCTTGCCGGAAATTACCCCTGATTCACCGAAGAGCCGTGTCACATTTTGGCTGCCGTTCTGATTACACGTCCTCGGGCTCCCCGCCGGGCGCCAAATCTCCTTCTGATAAACGCCTTTGGCGCGCGGTCTCCAAGCACGGACCGCGGGGTACGTACCATTGGACCCCTGGCGGATTTAGGCGCGGGCGCTCTGAATCCCAATTCCGAAAGCTGTCATCCATGTGAGTAATTTGGAGCCAGCAAGGAACCCAAGTCGACTCGCTACCGGCTGGAGCATGAGTTTGCGGTGGCCTCACTAGGCATAGTCTATCGTAAGGTTTTTTTTCTTTGCTATGCCGTCAGAGACGGGCCACGTTGAAGGAAGCAGGTTATTGTATCGGTCTGTCTTTGTCCCATTTTTTTCTTCTCTTACTCTCATGTCACTGTCATGTCCCTTGAGTGGGGTTGCATAATTGCATCGGTAACACTGGGCTCTCACATGGACAATTGGAACTGACAGCTGAGCCTAGCTCTGAGCTTACCCGAGAAGCTGTCCAGGCAGTGACGGAACAGCAGAGTCATCCCAGAGTTGGAGGGTGGTATAACGTTTAACTCGGCCAATCGGCGTGGTGCGAACCGCATCCGGTTGCTCTGATGGTGGGATAATCTCTCTACACTGACTCACGAATAGCACGGACACAGAGAGGCAGCAACGACCATGGAGTCATAATGAAATGATGCAGAGGTGATTGTGAGAAATAGTTTCACACAAGGTTCAGCCTCAGCGACGGTGCAATTGTCGTTCCCCCCCGACATGGTTGCCATTTACGTGGGACCCGTCTGCCTAGTACGTGCTAATGCCGAGACAACGATTGGTAGATCTGCAGCGGCGTCGGAGGAGGAGGAAAAAAAAAAGTTCTAAGGCGGGTGCAGCACGAGGCTTGAGGGTCTAGCGGTCCGCGAACAGAATGGCGACAATGACCGAGTCCCTCTCCCATGGCGTCCGGCTCTAATGTCGCGCTAGCCAGTCTTTGATGACGGCAGTGCCTCGGGGCGGGAGGGGCGGCGACACAGCAGAAAGAGGGGTTTGCAGGGAGGGGAAAAAACGAAGGAAGAGGCATATGGAGACGAGACGGGACGAGGTGAAGCTGGGATTGAGAGTTGGGTGTAGAGGCTACTTGGCAAACATGTCCCTCTCCCGCTCTCCCGCAAGGTGCCGCGAGACAGGGAGAGGACCGTGAGGCGAGGCGAGGCGAAGATTGACTCCAATGGCCAGGATGTGCGGGTGACGAAGCGCAGATTTGGTAATTGTCATTCCCGGACTTTCTCGTCCCGAGTCAAAAAAAAAAAAAAAGAGAGTGATCAACCGAGATGGTTCGGAGATGGGCAATTCTCCCGACATTCCCGTTACGTGTTACCCCTCGTCTAATTTTTTTTTTCTGCTGTTCACGTTGCTTGTTGCCTATGGCGGCTATCGTCTCTACTGGAGACGTCCAGACTGGACTAGCTGCTTCGTCTAGGCCGAGTCCGTTGAAGAACTGGATGGAGGCAGTGGAGGCTCTCAGCGAACCCCACCAGTGGCCGTGGCAACATGGATGAACGTAGTTGAGGGGTAGAGGGAAGAGACATTTTACGCATGTCACTGCCGTATCGAGCCAAGAAACGTACCCGTTCCCCTTTTTCTCGAAGGGGGGAGCGAAGGATTGCATCTTTGGATATTGAGGCGAAAGTCGAGCATTGATTCTCCCGATAGTTGCCAGACACGGGCTGGGGAGGCGAATGATTGGTTTCACGTAGACACAGCGCAGCCAGTGACAGTTGCTGGCTCAGCCGCGGCGCCTGCAACCTGCGATGCCATGTTGCATGCCCATGCTCCCATGCTCCCATGCTCCCATGCTCATGCTCATTGCTCCGTGCTCATTGCTCCATGCTCTTTTGCTCCATGCTCATTGATTGCTCCATACTCGTTTGCTCCATTCTCGCTGCTCCATGCTCATGCCCGTTGCTCTGCTCCACGCGCCATGCTCGTGCCCCATGTCCCTTGTCGGATTGTTCCATGGCTGAATTGATCCATCGGCCGTGATCCATGGGACCCATCAATGCCACAATGGGAGCACAGGCACACTTCGCCCCTCGTTTTTGCGGGTGGAGCTGCCCGTCATTGCGGATCCCCTTACGAGGCAAGGGGATGGAGCCTCCGGGGCCTATTCGCCTCTGGACCTTTTTTTTCCTTTTTTTTGTGGTTCCGGTGCCGGCCCAATGCGCCCAAGGCGAGCGCGGCAATCGAGCGACGACGTATGGGAGATGCGTGGATTCGTTGACCGTTCCAGTTCCCTCGGCCGCTGCAACGGCAGGGAACGAACGCAATGCACCGATGCATTGGACAAACGCAGTGGTTCACCACGTACGAAATGTACGTAATATGGGCGTCCTCGCCCTCTCCGTCGGCGTGCATATGTACATGGCTTGGCTAGCCTACGGTACCGAGAACTGAGACGCAACGGCCGGGAGTCGAGGCATGGGATGGGAGGACCATGTGTCGCATGAGGCGTCCTCGTCCCGTCCCCAGTCGAGCCCGCCCGTCATGTACATCACTTTCGTACTGTAGCGAGATGCAACTCAACGTCGTCTCCAGTAGCTGCCTGGGGCTCCCGGGGTGCGCCGCTGCTGTGAAAGGCGAAATGGGGCCACTATAGAGGAGGGGGGAATTGACGGTTGTGGTTTGCATATCCGTTCTCCCTTGTAGCTGGAGGCCCGTTATTGGCCGTCTAAGATGCGTTGATGAATACATGTATGAGGAGTTATCCCTTCATGTCTCGCACATGTCTCTTGCATAGGAGGAGTGTCTCTTCATGTGGCTGCCATGTACAATGTGACCCCCCAGCCCAACTCAAATCAAATCAGGCCAGGTCAGGTCGAGCCAAGGCCCAGGACCCCTGGAGGGCCGGCGAAGGATATCAAACACTGAGGCCGCACGGTGAACCCTTTGTCTTGTGCCCGGATTCGCAGATCGGGGAATAAGATGCCAAAAAAAAAAAGAGAATTTTTAGAGCAGGGTCATGTTGTGCGCATCTGGCCTGCATCGTAGCGAGCGAAACAGAACCAAGCTTCCAGTGCGCGTGAGGATCGCCAGCTCACATCACGTCACAACACACGACACGTCTCGAGAGGCGCTGCTTCTGTGACTCTTTTGATGCAAAGGCTCGAGGCTCCAAATAGCGGTGACGGCGTGCCAGCGACGCCCGAAACGGCCTAGCGGTCCTCGGTGGGGTTGACCCCCCAGCCTGGAGCGCCAGACAGGGGCCCTGAGAGGCGCCGAGAGACGCTGCGAAAGTCACAGTGACGCGCTGAAAAGCCACTGGAAGCGGCGCCCCTGGAGAAGCCCACAAGCCCTGGATGTGGATGGGGCTCGGTACGTACCCTGGGGACCTTTTTATGGTGGGTACCATGCACGAAGCCAATCAGCGCAGCCCCCACCGCGGGCGGAAAAAAAGTTTGGGATATTTCTCTCCTCTCCTCCGCTTCGTCTTCTCTTCCTTCTCACCACTTGGCATCGCCAACACAATCCTCTAAACCCACAAGACAACGAAGTCGCACTACCAGCACACCCGTATCAGAGAACCCCCGTACCAAAACTAAGTCGAGTCAAAATGCCTTCGGCCGTCGCTGAGCTGTAAACGCCCACTGCGGGCCGCGCTGTTCGTGGTCCGCAGTCCAGCAGTTCGACGGAGTTTCCAACCATTCAATCACCCATCTCGACCTAGTTTTTAACAGGCTTTCCCGCTCCTGAGCTCCCCAGCTCAACCGAGAGTCTGTCTCTGAAATCTACGATCCTGCGACTGGCCCATTCTGCGAGGGGCTTTCATGATATATTAGCTGAACAACGTATTACCCGCCATACCCTTACCTGTCATCCTCTGCCTACCTAGTCGTCTTCCACTCCTCCTCCCTCCCCTCTGCCAATTCGACCACCTATAATTCGATTGAGCACCTCAGATCCTCTCCCCGGAAACGACAATACAGTCCTTTGACCCAATTCCCTTTCCCTAAACGGCACTGGACGGCCAATAAAACCGCGATACCCCACAACTACGGACTGCATAGCGAATTTTTTTTCTTTGCAGAGCTTAACGAATCGGACAATTCCAATATATAAAACATACACAACATGTCCCGCAACGTTCGAAAAAAGTTTCCCTCCACCCCGGTCAAGGTCCCCAAGGCCCGACGCCGCCGGGATTCCGAGACCTCCTCTTCCTCCTTTGACTTATCAGACGAGGACGGCTACTCAGCCGTTGAGGACATTAGCGATTCCTCTGACGACGACGAGCAGGATGTCGCTGCGGCCGAGGAGGAGAATATCCTTGAGGAGGCATATATCCCCACTCCCACTGCTCCTCGGTCGCGAACCCTCTTTGACGACGAAGAGAACAATAATGATGACGATGACGAAGACA
Source organism: Calonectria naviculata (assembly GCA_003031705.1). Classification (NCBI taxonomy): domain Eukaryota; kingdom Fungi; phylum Ascomycota; class Sordariomycetes; order Hypocreales; family Nectriaceae; genus Calonectria; species Calonectria naviculata. The sequence goes on from NAGG01000382.1 coordinate 85,070, forward strand.
TTGACGACAACGGCGCTGATGATGGCGCCGATGCTGACGAAGACGAAAACGGCAGCTGGGCTGGCATTGTTTCCGAGGTCGACGAGAGCAACGTCTCCGACTTCTTCCAGGACGCCAACGTCTTTGGCTCCGACGCCCAAGTAGAGCGTCACGTTCACTTTGATGTGCCCTCAAGTGATTCCGATTCCACTGATACCGAGGATGATCATGCCGATCTCTTCCCCGACATCTTTGTCTCCCAGAACGCTCTTGACCCTGCCTTCCGCAGAGAGATTGAGAACGACCCTGATGAGTCCTCCGGCTCCGGTTCTTTCTGGGACTACACGTACGGTCACGACGACCAACCAGACTCGGATGCCGAGGAGGTTATCCGACAGCTGTCGGATGACGAGACCCCCACCGTCACCCCTGTGGCTTCTCAGCCCAACACCGTTGCCTCCACTCCCGTGCCCGCTTTTGAAGAGCCTCAGGAGTTGGATGGCTATGAGAGTGAGTCCTGCCTCCATGCGGGACATTTGCCTTCCCCCGTGCTAACATTCCTTGCCCAGCTGATGGCGACACAACTGAAGAAGACATTCCCGAGCCTCCCGTGCGTAGAAAGACTCGCCGGCCCTCCAACCCCATGAGTGAAATGTCCGATTCCGAAGCCGACAGCCCAGTGAAGCCCCAGCGTGGTCAGCCCCGTGTTGGCCGTTTCAACCTGGACCGATCTGACCGAAAGCCCATCGCCGTCTTGAACCCACTCACCCGAAAGATGATGATCTTCACTCCCGGCCGCCGCAGGCAGCTCGACCTGTCACCTGAGCAGTTCAATATCCCATGGCCAATGGATGACCAGGCCTCTCCCATCCTGAGCAACTCGGCCAACATGATGCTCAGCGCCATGTTCTCATCCAACACCTTTGGTGACTTTATCAACACCCAAGCCATGGGTCCTGCCGAGGCCTTCTTCCCCTTCCCATCCGAGGCCAACACTGCCGACGAAAGCTCCACCGCACCAAGTCTGCCTGATGAAGAAGATGAAGAAGAGAAGAAGCTTGACATTAGCGACTTCATCACTTGGGACGATGGTGATGAATCCTCTGGTGAAGAAGGTGACGGCAACTGGGATGGTGTTTCCACGCCTGTCCGCCCCAGCACTGCCAACAGTGAGATTGAGGCCTTGTCACATCTCACTTCGGAGACGGTTGGCGCATTCCGCCGCAACCAAATTAACCAACAGCTCATCCTAAGCAACCAAGCCACGCAGGATTCCCTTGCATTCAGTGGCCCCTATAACTACACTGCCCTCAAGGGTCTCAAATCGGACCGATTCGATACTGCCGCCGTGCCCCTGACGCCCATGAGAAGACACAAGAAGAACATGAGCGATCTCGCACGAAGCCCTCTGGAGTCCATGTCTGCCAAGCGCAAGGCATCGGGCGACATTGGCGGCGGCCACAAGAGGCATAGAAGCATCTCAGACGTGAACTTCCTGCGCATATGATGCGACAGCGGAGCACGTTGGCTAAACCTAACACAATTACGTGTGAGGACGGCATAGCTTGCACGGCAGTGCTATCCCTGGCCTCGCCACTGAACGACTACATTCATTTTGACTTTTCCTTTCCATTTACTTTCCGGTTCTGAGAACCTGCTTTCACAACATGTACGACGTAGAGCCCTCCTATTTGGTAGGGAAGGGCACAAGGGATAATGAAACCTTGGAAAAAAGCCTCTGGCGTTCTGTTCTTGGTCGGAATACCGGAACTTGACGGGAAATCAGTGATTCTCCCGGCAGGAGAGCCCAGCGAGGTCTCGACAGGGCTTGAATGCCTCTGCTCGAGTATATTAATGCAGCGATTGTTGATTGATGGTACTCATGTGTTGAAACAACAACTTTTTTCCTTTATGGTCACGCAAAAGTTTTTATTCCATGTTTGTGATGGACTTGCTTGCTTTTCTTATTTAACGGTCTCATGTAAGAGTCTAGATGAGGATAGATAAAAATCCATCTTGATATGATCAACATTTGTGCGGCCCCCTTGAGTGTGATTGATGTCAATGCTTGATCTTCATAGTTGAACAAATATCCAATATAGTCCCATGGCATATTGGGGCAGTCCTACTAGCACTGCTAAAGAATACATGGCTCCATTCGAAGCCCAGATTGTCCTTATATATATTGTAAGGACCAAGGTAAGACCACCAAAGCCCAACACAACGCCCGTTCTGCCCATAATCTTTAAGCGATGACTTGGTTTCTTCATTTCCAAGAAGATGAAGGTTTGAATTACGCCCTGGGAAATCACGGGCGTGATCAAAACGAACCAAGAACAGAGAAGCAGGAATGGGATCCACGGGTAATTAACGGCGAACACGGTCGACACATGCCTGCCCTCCAGCTTGGTAACGAAGGGAATCATGCTCCCTAATGGCACAAGCAGTGTGTAGAACCCCCGGAATCGCTCGTAGTTGTCGGTGGAGATTTTGGCCAGAAGTAGAAACCTCTCGAGGGTGTCAGAATTGAATTCTCCACCCGAGAATACTTCGATGATAGCATGATGTAAAGCCGCCCTCGAAGCTGATTGATCAGATGCGGTATCTACCTGTAGGCTTTAGCTGTGATACCTTGATTCGTGATGTGTGTCCCATACCTGGGTGTGAAAGCTCAGCCGGGGAACTTGGGATTTGTTGTGGACCCCCCTGATCATTTCTATTATCAATGCCGTTACTGTTGGGATCCCTCGGGGCACATGAACCTTTTAAAAATAGCAGTGTTAGTAATAATGCTTACGCCGAGGTGTCTGTATCGCTCACATGTTGAAGGCCTAATCTCAATGCCTTCTAGTCGTTCTTCATTTTTAACAGAAGAGCCTCCCAGTGCCTTGTATTAAGATAGAGAACCATCAAAAGTACATAAGAACTCACCTTGAGGGAATAAGTAGTTGATTATCAATCCAAATATCGACTGAACTGGAGAGAGAAGTAGTACCATTGGAATAACCTGTCCAAATGTCCCGTCGTCCTCTTCGGAATTTCCTAGTGGTCGGATCTCGCGCAAACGCAGCGTACACCAAATCGCTGAAAACAGGAGCGATAAGATCTAGCTGCATTTTAAGTCGCAGTTTGATTTGGGTTGCATAATATGAAAACCCACCTCGAGTAACATTGAGGAATAAAAGTCGACGTACAACTTTAATATGAAGCTGAACGAGGCAATCCATTGTATCAGAAAGCCTACAATTCTCAGATTATCGGAGTTTCTATTTTTCAAAAGTCTTTGAGCCACTAGACGATACAAGCGTGAAGATGTGAGGTCGATTATTTTGTGAACGCCGCCAAGGGGTTTAGTAGACAGCAATGGGAAGAGCTTGCTGACTCGAATAATGTAGCCGTAGCTGATTTGGAGAAGGGAGAAGAGCATCGATACAAACGCCACATTGCCGAATTTCATGTGAGCCTTGAAGAAACATACCGCAGGAGATGATGAAAGTACTTGGACTGGTACGTCTGACGATACCTCGCGCTCCTTCCCAGAGGGAGAGACTGTGATATTACCTAGATCAATAGCGACTGTGTCGTTGACATTGGAAGCCGCACGGTCAGGGGAAATGAGATTAAAATGACCCGTGGGGATAAATCCAACGAAAAGAAGAACCATGAGAGCCGATATGAGAAATAACCTCCAGGCGTGAGCCCAAGGATGCAAGTAGAGGTAAGTTCGTAAACAGGTCAAGGCTGCAAGGTGCGTGATGCAGGAAAACCACATCAAGTAAACAACAGTTTTCCAGTGGTACGCGGTCATCCCGCACAACAGGGACGAATATCCACTGATGGCCACAGCAATTCCACCGACTAATTGCGTATCGGCGAGCACGAGAATGCACTACAGTTTGAGAAGATTAGTTATTACTGGGAATTTGACGAGTGTCAGAGTGCTAACTTTGTGAAAGGAATATTCTATTATTTTTCGACGGAGCTCGCGACGTATGACTTTGCTTCGTATGACCTTGAAGTAACTGAAGGTGACAGCGTCGACTGGATTGGACATGCGATTCAGACGGGGCGTCACTTGATCTTCACCTCGGAAGGGATCAACACTGGGGTCGAATGCGAAGATGTAATAGGCAATGAGCATAGCCACTGACATCCATGACATGGTGCAGAATCCAATCAAAACCTGCTTGTTGGATATATGAGGATACTAAACTATCGGGCAATTGACTCACTCCCACGCCTGAAATGTCGCCATTCGGCACGACGTCGCCTGGCCAAGCGTTGCAACGATACGAGCAATTAGTCATTCTCTTGATAGAATTTATGAGGCGGGTAGAGGAAAAGACCAGGAAGAGAGGGCCGAAGGACTTTTGGTTGCTGGCATTATTAAGCAATGAAGTGGAGGCAGAATTCAAGGGCTAGCTGCGTATGAAATAATCCCTCAACTTATCTGAGTACTTATTGCGTCATGTATTTGACAAGGATCGTGCAGATTGTTGACTGAGACATTTGTAGAACTTCAGTTGCGCGTCATGTTGATCATTAGGCCTTGTCACATCGCCCAATGGACCTCTGGAGACCGAGGGTGATGAACGCATAGAAAAATCTTTAGAAGACAACGTATTATGTTTAATTTGGCGTGGGGAAAATCACCGAATACTCACTTGTCAAAAAGAATTCACGGGCTAGGATACTGCTTCTTAAACTGTGCAATATACTTCACACTAAACATATTCGCGCTCAATAAAATGGAGGGCGTTACTAAAAGGATATATGCAGGGTGCTGGGGTTAGCTAGAAAGGGCAATAGCTTAATTAAATCCTAACTATCACTAGCCTCTTGGATTAGGTATCTAAGGTCGCCTCTTTCACTGAAAGAGGTTGCAAGGCATATATGGGCTAAGCGGTATAGCCTGCAAGTCAGTACTTCTGGTCGAATGGATCCAATGCATCAGGATACTCCCCTTTGTACACTGTGTACGGTGACCACAGGGTTTCTGCCTTGCCTGCATCCCGGCAGTTATTGCAGCCATTGAGCGTAATGTGGCACGAATTGCTCAAGTATGTCGAACCGCACATCCTGGCGCCCGTAGAGTCGTAAAATTTGGAGACGGCATCCTTGATCTGCCGACCCGTCATGCCCACACGGTAGGCGTCGTCAGATTCACATGTGAAAATGACGGTGCAGCCGTAGTTGATATCAAAGAGTTCCGAGACAATGGGGCCGACTAGAGGTAGGACGTTGTTGGCAATATCTTTGCCCGTATCATCGCCCCAAACAGCCGATGTGTACTCGGTATAGACAATGTCGTCCATAAAGCGTTTGGCCGCCCACTTGCAAACGTTGTCGCTCAGTGAGCGGCAGATGGATGAGCCCTTTTTGTTATGAGACGTCGCAGAAGGGGCTTCGGGAGAGGGGACGTGGTACGGATTAGTTGTCGCCCCGTTATGAGATGAGTCTGGCACCGAGCAGCACTGGTTGTTGATTCGGCTACCAGTCGAGTCATAGAGACAGCCATCCTGGCTAAAGTAGACGTCACCGTAGTTGGATGGCCACTTGGCCTCGAGATAGCAGCCTGGACTTGACTGGCTGTCTTTGTTGTTCTTGTCAAAGCCGCTCATGATGGTGACGGAGCTCTCGGCCGTATTGCCCCTGGCATCTAGATAGCAAAGCCGATTGTCAGTAAACGTGTTCTGAAGGAAGTAAGGCAGTGGGAAAATAATAGTACTGTAGAAGCCTTGAAACGTTCGAGAAATAGGCCCAGCGTTGGTGTTGCATCGCGGGCTGCCGTTGATTAGAATGCAACCGTCGTTGACATGCTGGGACAAGGGTCAGTACGCGACTTAACGGAATATATGGACAGACCATGCATCCAGTAAATACTCACCACATTAGTTCCATCCGCGTTGGGTACAACAGTCGGCTTGGTACTGGACGATGGAATAGAAGACCAGGTCATTACTGAAGTCTGGAGCTTGATAGAGGAAGAGGCGTCCGTTGTTGAGACCTCCCCTGTCCTCGTCACAGTTTCAATTGTTGTCGCAATCGCTTGCGATGATATCGAACACACGCCATTGTCTTCATATCGCTTCGTCACCGAGTTCCAGTCGAAACTCACATCGACCCTGTACTGAGCGTCTTTCAGTATGTTGAAGCGCGCATTAAACCTCGCAAGCTGCTCTTGCTGCTCTGCCTTCTCCTTTTCAGTGCCCATGGTCTGAATCTCAGTGAGTTGGGTTGTCAGGCGCTTGATCACAGAGGCGCTTGAGGTGCCGACCACATCGTTGATGGAAATGGAGTTCTTATCAGTGTCACCGGTGAAGCGCTTTTCCATATACGCCTTGTACTGCTCAGCAAATGAAAAGTCGCCCTCCTCTAGCTTGCACTTGCGTGCGGAATCAACATCTCGTCTATCCCATAGTTTCAGTGTCTATTTTAGAGGGAGTTTTGTGTTTCCGAGGACACTCACAATGCGTTCCAAATACGCTCGTTCTGTCGCTTGATGGCGGCCCTGACTCCGTCGCTGTTCATGACAGCGGTTCCGATGTATAGGCGTTGTAGAAATCCCAGTTGATTCTCAATGACTTCCATATTCTTTTTTAGGGGCTCATGCTTGTTGAGCTTGCCTTTGCTTAGGTTTCCTGCCTCAACCTTGACCAACTGGGGGGTTGCGACGAGACCCTAGTACGAGCACGCACTGTCAGTTGCAGCTCCGACACTCTTTCAACCACCGGGATGTCGGTAATTGGTGCTTATTTTACCTTGCTTAACCCATTGACATAAGGGTCCATCCCTACAAGATCGCTAAAATACTGGCCATGAGCATCCATGTTTTGCGCCGTGTCGGCACCAGGATAGGCCTGAAATACAGGCACCAGGCGATTAGATCCGCCATTATCGATGGCGGCCTGGAAATCTGCGCAGGTGAGCTTAGTCGCCGAGCTCGTGGCGCCGATCATGTCGGTAAAAAAGTCAAGCAGCCAGCTTTTCTCGAAGGCGTGGTCTATGGATGCAGTGTCCGGCCCACTAGGACTTGCGGCATACCCGTCCCTATCGACCTTTTGCAGCGAAATAATGCAGTTGTTGTCAGTCTTTATGATGTACCAACGGTCAATGTCACCGTAAGAGCCGGTCAACTCGCCAGCTTTGTCTTTGCTCATTATAGAAATACCGCCGGGGTATGCTGGGAAGGCAAGGCCTGAGACTGCACAGCCGCCCAATCGGCTGACCGAACTGGCTTTGGCTCGCCTAGCGAGAGAGCGCTCGTTAATGGCCGAGTCATCGTCTACAACTCTCTCTACAGCGCATGACCAACAGGAGCCACCGGCTGTGGCGCTACAGGCGGGCTCAGATGTCGTTGCGGTCGAAGCAATCTCTGTAGTGGACGATGCCTGCGTCTCTGAGACTTGGTCCGTAGTCTTGGAATACTTTTCATCTTTAGTTTGTGTATCGTCGTCATTATAATCTTGGTCATCTCCGCCGTCTCCTTCGTTTCCACCCTCGGACGAAATTTCAGGTGGCGCGTTACAAGGGGGAAGACAGGGTAATGAGAATGAAGGCAGACCAGGGAATGAGAAGATGGTGTTGATAATTGCCGGGAAGCCAAATAGGACGATGGGACCGCCTGCACCAATAATGACGGGCACAATGGTCGGGTCACTGGAGCCTTCGGATGTGGTCGTGATCCAAGTGTTGGTGGTCCATTCAGGATGCCCAGACACAATAGACGGGGCGAATCCTGTGGGAGCTTCCGTAACAGTTGTCGTAATAGCAGTAAGGTTACCCGTGGCCTCGTTGGAGGTGGCGCTGGGCTCCGTGCTTCGGCCCTCCGAGCCATTGCCGGTCGCTGTAGCATCGTGCTGTGTGGCTTCGGTACCTTTATGGAGAGGTCAGTGAGGATCAAGAAAATAGGACTGAGCGAGACTATGAAAACCATTTAAAGACACCTCGGAGCCAGAAGAGAACGTGCGTGAGTATGGAACTTGGCCCAGCTGCTCAGACGACGGATTGGTGGCAGACTGCTCCTCAGATGCGGTGGTCGACGACGACAACGCCGTCGAATTACGACCTGGGGTGGCCGAAAGAGCACTGGGTGTGAGAGTGTGCTGAGTGGCCGCGGCCAAGCTGCCTGCGCCCCAGAAACGGAAAAGATACAGGCGCTTCATGGTAGAACTCATATGTTGAGTAATTTGGATGAAGCTTGGATTAAGCCTGGATGAACTGGCGTGACCCAGGGTGGATTTTCAGCGACTGAGTCTTTCTTGCTCGCCACATCCTGCTCGGCTCTGCTTCGTATGCGCCAAGGCGTTTCACAAATCTAGGTCTTGACAGTAAGACGGGTTCATGTTTAACCGCCTGCCCTGATGCGAATTCTCATTGGCTATGAGGCCTCTGTCAGGCACCAGCTGGCCCCTGTCTCAGACTTCACGTAGCCGCCGAGGTCGCCAATCACCGGAAACCTGTTGTCATCATTTCTAGCTTGCTCACCAATCATTCGTTCGTTGCAGCTCGCGGCGATACGCGCTATGCTATCCTGAGACCAACAACGCATATGATAGAAATGCCATGGCTACAAACAAAACTGAAGGGAAAAAAAGGTAGTAGACTTAGATAGGACAACGATTTGCCGCAGGAGGCCGATCAAAACATCAGATGTTATGCTCCGATAATCTCCGACAATAAGAGGAACAATAAGATGAACCAAAACTAAAGCGAAAGAAAAAAATCATTAAAAAGTGCTTAAAGAAAAGCAGCCAATGGCCACTGCGGGATAGTACCACCACCGAAAGAGCGGGGAGCAGCTTGAGTGTGCATACTGAGAACGTCTATTCAAGGGGTCCAGGGGCTGGGGCGTGGCTGGCGAGCCTGGACTGGATTGGTAGTTTCTGGGTGTCAATATGTGTGTGGGGAAGGGGCCTGTGAAGATCGACTTCAAGTTTGACCCCAGCGCCGCGGAATGGATCCCGAGGGACCCTATCCCTTTAAATATGTAAAAAGAGCTTTATAGTACCTTTCCTACCTAACCCTAGGTATAAGTAGTAATTTCTAGCCTTATTCATAATTATATTTTAGTTTTTGTAATATTATTATTAATTATAAAATTAAATTGTTACAATAAAATTACTTATTAATAAAACTTTTAAATATTTAAATAATTAACAAAATTAAAATAATAAATAGAATAATTAAAGTAACTAAAGTAAATTTAAATAAGCATTATATAATATCCTAATAAGCTACTAAGCAAAATTAGGCAGAATTCCTAAGGATACTAAGGACATTATATAGTTAAAAAGACAGAGATCAGACTTAAGAAGAGCTCCAAAAAGGTATAGTTAGTCTAAAATTTGGCATGAGCTCTATTTCTGCCTGACGTCTAGACATTGGGAACCCAAATCTTTTATAAGAAAAAAGAACATAAAAGGCATTAGCACTAATAGATAAACTGGTACAAGAGAGTATAAAATAAGCTTATTCAAGAGTTCAATTCAAATAGAGAGGAATTTAGAGCCATCCATACCATTCCACTACAACATTACATAGAAATATATCTATATAATTATTCTAACATCCTTCACACCAACATTTACTAGTTTATATTAGCACAGCCTCCAAGTAGGAGAGTCATAGCAACATACAGACTGGGCGAGCAATGTCCACCAGTACGGCCTTCGGACTCCTTGCACTATAAAAACAGTTAACAATGTACATATTGTTTCTTATTATAAACTTACGGTACGTCTGCAGGCATCATTATCCCAGACGGCGCAAGAGCCTCCGTATTTTCCGGAGAGGCAGTCGCGGGCCTTAAAACAGGTCAGCTATTTTCTACAGCTAGGTTGATGTTGAATCTTGATCTTGCTGCCCAATAATATGGGAGAAGGCACGTACTTGAATATGATTGTTAGCTTTATCCTCAGCTGGAGCGGCGATGGCCAGAGGAACGGCGAGAAGAGCAAAGAGTGTAGACAGATACATTGTCGTGGTAATGTGATGTGAATAAAATTGTGTTGGTTGCGTTGAAGTTGCAGTCGTGTTGATGATCCTGGTTTGTTAGTTCACGAACATTGACGGAGGGATCCTATTTATGCACATTCGATTGAAAGGACTAAAAATGCAAAATGGTACAGAATATTGCTGTGTAGTAACTGTTTTAGAGAAATTGTAAGGATTTGGACATGATCATCATGCAACTTGCAAAAGAACCGAACATGCTGACATGACTGCATTCCTCTATTGTTGAAGGCAGACAAATTTCGCTCATGATTTGATGCTTGTCTCCCCGAATCGAACCTTTGTTAAAGATTGTAGATCTTTGACTCAGTTTCCAGCTTACTTTCTACCTGCTTGCTACTGTATGGGGCCGATCCGAGATGGTGCTTGGGCTTACTTTGTGGCTGGACGTTGGACGCTAGTGAAGTGGAAAATTTAAATGCTTGATACATCTGCGTGTATGAACAAAGTGCTATTTGGAATTACGATTAAGATATGCAGATGGCGATCAGCATGGAAATACTGCGGGCATGATCTTGCATGACTCTCGAGATCAATCCGTAGGCCAGCATTAAATGCAAATAGACTTTAGAGCATTATGTTGACTTTTTGAGTAACTGATCACGCGCTACTAGCTAGGTTGATATAGCCTGGTTGGTGTCTATCAGCTGTATTGCAATAGGATGGATGACTGGCGACGCAGTTTGAGACAAATTTCTACTTGAAGTTGCTGACCACCGCCAATGTAGGAGATGTCGCATCATCGCATGTACCCAATGTGAAGGCTTCCACTCACATCTTGTCTTGATTTGGAAATGACTCGGGGATGTAGCTCCTTTACAGCTAGTTAAACTCACGCCATAAGCGAGGCTCGCAGTGACGGTGATCTGTGGCGCAACGTATATCTATCTGATCGGAATTCGGCATCGTTTACCTTGACATCGTGACGGGTCATCGGCCGAGAATCGAATCCAAAAGTCAGAGACATGTTGATTCATCTATTGATCACGTGGTTATAATAGTGCTGACGGATTTGCGACGTACGCATAGCAACTTTGCACCACTTGTACGTGGTTGTTCATATTCGGCCCGATGACCGCAAGTGGAGTCGTCATGACTGTTGAAGACAGCACCGCCATGGGCTGATGCCAAGACGAGTCAACCTAGTGATGGCAGACGATCTGCCTTGCCTTCAACGTGATCAAAATAAGATTAGGATGAATGGCATAACTATGTCGTCGTTAGGCTGTATTGTGTACAATACTCGAGAGGGCGTGTGCGGAAAAATGGAACTTAGAAACATCGAGATCCCCAGCCACATTCTTAAGAAGCTTTGGCTAATTCGGCGGAATTGCAGCTCAGCCACTTGCGAGACAGCACTCAATAATCTTTATTTTTTCCTTTTCCAGTGCAAATTGACGTGACTTGCAAGTATGGAATCGGAGATCTGCCGGCTTATCGGCTGCATACCCACCGTTTCTCCAGATTCTCCCGAGGGTACAAGCGGAAATAACCTGTCGGGGGTAAACTCACTATAATCACTTTAAAAATGAAGCTATGCCATTTCTGCGCTTTCGTACGGTTCTTAAACTTAACATCGCTGTAACAAGGCTGGCCTGCTGGCTTGCTTCCCCACAAATTGTGCGGTTGAAGAATTCTTACACTATGATGGATGAATTTTCGCCTATCAGATACTTGAAAGACCGTGATAATGTATTCATTTTTCTTTTTTAAAATGAAGTTCTAGTTGCGAACATGTTGAAGGTGGAAGGAGAACTGCTTCTTGGAAGGATTTGCAAGCAGAAATGTGAACCGAGACTAATTTTCTGTGGAAAATATGTGTAGATACTTGCTTGAATGGCAGAGCGACGACGCAAAACTTCTGTATCATACAATGCATTCGGCAACACAATGCAAAGTCTGCTCTGTAGGAGACAAAATAAGTAGCTGCACATGTAGAAACATAGAGCCTATCTACTCAACAACCAGTGGTTCCGGATTATCGTAACTCCAGTGATTGGCATAGCCCCCGACATTGCTTGGGTTATCCTAGGAGCTGAAGGTGGTCTTCAGCAGCGCTGCTTTTGCCGACTTTCGGTTAGCGCTTTTTTTGCCTGAAGGCTGGGACTGGTGGAGTAAAATTTCCTCAAGTCCACGCGTTCATGTGTTTGGGTGTGGACAGAATTACTCTGGTGTAAGCCCTTGAGCCAACAAGCCAGTAGATATAGCCCGATCATGCAGGTCACATCATAATCATGTTACATTGCACCTAGGAAATGATTTATCCGTCGTACAGTGCAAGAAACCCGCGTCCTTAGAGGCTGCCAGCGATGGAAAGCAGTCACGCAAGAAGGAGGGCTGTCCAGGCATACCCCTGTCGCAACAGGGTCTGGCGGGGGGGCATCATGGATGCCACTGGCCAAGATAAAAAAAGCTCGCTGCAGAATGAGCCACAAACCCGGGCTTAGGTGCAGCCAGCGTTTCATGTTAACCGAGGACGACAGCGCAGTCACGATGCCTGGTGCCATTCGGTCCTGACCCACGTATACCAGCACATGGGTCTCTTCAGCCCTAACAGATTCAACCGTGGCCAGGCAGCGAATCTGTTTGTACGTGGCTGGGCGGTTGTTGGTCCTATTCCAGGATACCTGGCCCGCCGCTGTGCATGTTAAAAGATGGTGCCATAGAAATTCCAGCGCATTTCCTTCGCTTCCCTTTGCTCTTGATGTCTCTCGCTATACGGCCTGTGGGCCCCATTCAATCTTTCCTTGGCTGTCTTTTCATTCGACGCTAGAAAATGGGCTTTCGAAGATACCTTTCTTTGGCCCAGTCGGGCGAAACGCCCAAGGAGATGCCGGCTTCGGTTTCGAAGAAGGGCTGGAGACCCCCGTCGCTGTCTCCCCCAAGTCTGTTGCTGTTTGCGGCATCCTCTTTCATCCTTGCAGCCGTCATCGAGGTCCTTGCGCAGAGAAGCCAATCGCATGGGGGGCTTGCACTATCTCCGTCTGTGCAGGATATTCCCAAATCCGCAATGTTCGCCTACCTCTATGTGCCCAACATTATCGCTGTCCTGTATAGTTTGACTTGGAACTGGATCGACTTGGATGTCAAGAGGATACAGCCGTGGATTGAAATGTCTAGTTCCACCGGAGTAGCAGCAAAGCGATCCATCTTGCTCGACTATCCCTCGGAATTCCTTATCCTAGTGCCATGGAAGGCTGGGCGGCGAAGGTGAGTCTCGACTATCTATCTTTCAAATTCGAGATTTGACCTGATATTTAAAGACATTGGCCTGTATTCTTTTCTGCGACAATAATGCTGATTATTATGTTGATCGTCACACCTCTGCAGGCGACATTATTTAACATAACAACAACGGAGAAAACAAAGGAAGCCAGAGTCACTTCGCGATCAAGCCTCGTCCCCATATCTGAACAGGAAAAATTTATGGACTCGAGAAATCTATTCATGTTTTACGACATTACATGGTTAGGGCAGCCATATCCTGCATTCACGACCAAAGACTATGCCTTGCTGCCTTTCTATGTTGACAGTGAAGTCGGTGCATCTTATGACCAGAAGAACTGGACAGCAACTACGACTAAACTATGGACGGAGCTGGATTGCTCAAGAGCAGAAGTCGAGAAGAATGGGACCAGTGGACAATTTGTTGTGACTACCGCCGAAAACTGTACCTCATATTCTCCTTACCCGGCTCAGGAGGCAGATTACATGCTCCAGAACTGGTACGACATCTGGACCTCTAACAAGGCGAAATGCGAAAAAAGCCCAAACGGTGCATACCTTGGCTGGATAAAGAAGATCAACGTCACGGCTCAGCAATACAACTTCACAATAATGCACTGCGACGAGCGATTCTATAGGCAGGATGTCTTGGCAACCGTCACACAGGACATGGAGCCGATTGATAGCATGATAAAGCCACTGTCGGAACCGGTCGAGCTGACCTCGAAGGATATCAATGCCACAGCGTATGCGAGGTTCGCCAGCCGAGGTGGTACAGTCGGAACAGGCTCTGGTGATAATGCGAAGGATTACCCGTACACTCTCTTCTCTCTCATCCAAAACAAGCCTCCCCTAAAGAATCTATCCACAGAGGGCCACATAACACCCTTCGCTGTTGCCAGGAACTCTTATAATTTTGACAAGTACTCGGATCCATCGGAACTCGTCCGTTTCTACGAGACTGCTTATAAGCCGCTGTTTTCCATCGCCGTTGCAAGCATGCTTACCAACGATACAACATCGACAAACCACACGGCAACGACATCATTTCGACAAACAGGAATATCTGTCAATCGTGCTCTATCTGCTGTTTCCGAAGCATTCCTGATACTAATCGGGATCTCAGCATGCGTCATCCTCTACCTGCATCGTTCTTCTGCCTGCAACTTGCAGTCGAACCCTTCATCACTAAGCTGGTTACTTAAAATGGCCCACAACAGCTTCGGCATTAAGGATAAATTCTGGACAGTGGGGGCCTCTAATGAGAAGAGCCTTGAGAAGCAACTTGATCACTTGCATCTGCGCCTTTCGGTGGATGAGTCAAAAGGACAGAATTATCTCATCATGGAAACACCCATTACACACACAGACTCCTTATCCACGTCAAATGAGATTTATGAACCCGTCAAACCCCTCATACTCCGGAGAACTACAGGACTTATTTTTATGTGTTCACTGCTTTCGGCAGCGGTTGTCCTTGCATATTTTAAGCGCAAAGAGGAAGCGGATAATGGTTAGTGCCCATTCCAATTCTTTGTGGTTGGGGCTTGCTGACGATTACTTTTAGGACTAACACTCCCATCAAACAACCGAAACGTCTTGAACATCCTCGAAAACTATCTCCCGACTGTCTTTGCGACAATTGTCGGGGCGGTATGGATCCTGCTTACACGAACACGATGCCTGCTTCAGCCCTTCCAGGATTTATGGACAGGCAGATCTAAACCATCGAGGTCACTTGATGCCACATATGCATCTCTTCCGCCGCAATTGGTTCTTGCACGGGCTGTTATTTCCCGACATTTCATCTTGGCCCTGCTATGTGTGATCACCCTCCTCGGATATGTCTTGTCGGTTGGTCTCGCTTCACTCTTCAACGAAAAACCCATAACCACAAGCTATACGCAATTATTTCGGCCCAAGGTCCAATCCAGATTCAACAACACCTTCATTCTGGACTATTATGGAAACGAAACTGCTGATGAGGAGACATACAACGGGTATAATGAGCATGAGTACATTACTCTAGCAAACATGACGTTGGGGCTTACCTTACCACCCTGGGTATCCAAAGAGTATTACTTTCTTCCGCACACTATTGTCAAGACGGGGAAAAGAAACTCCACCGACACGTACAAGTTGACAACAAGAGGATTTGGCATCGACACAACTTGTGTATCGGTCCCAGAGGCTCCTATCTATGCCAATACGTCCGAGTCGGACTACATGAGTGCGCGCCCGGGATGCCCTGACATTCTTCGCAATGTGAGGAGCTGGGTAAATGCGACTGTCAACACGGATGGCCCATCTTCGCAGGACGCATTCTTGACATCGCCTCGTCTCCGCCTGATTGACCCTTGCGAGAAGCGTTTCGTCATGAGCTGGGCCCGATTGCCGAAAGATGGCAACACTGCCAGAGACATCAACACTAGCTTTGCCATTTGTGAGCCATCATTCAAGACCGCATTGTTCAACGTCACGGTAGACACCGACGGTTACGTTCTGGATTATAAACGGACTGGAGATTTTAATTCTGCCTTGACTGATTCAGAATCCCAAAACGCCACGGATTCCTTCATTATCACACTTAACAGAGCTCACCGTATGACTAGCCAACCACACTGGAGGAATGACAGCTACTCAAATGATTGGATGTCATACTACATGGTGCTGGAAAATGGAAGGGATTTCCTTGACCCTAACAAACCAGTTCCCGATCCTGACACGCTGATCCCGTCTATTAAGAAAATTTACAAACAACTGTTTGCCACACTGCTTAGCGTGGACAATGGCTTCTTCCAACCTGCCAGCGACAGCAGCGTCGTATCTGGTACAAGGTTAACCTACGAAACCCGCATCTTTATGGACGAGCCTGCATTCATCATCAGCATGACAATTTTGGCCTTTGATTTGATCGTCGGGATCATATTTTACGCCCGAAAACCGTTTTTTGTTTTACCTCGTATCCCCTCGAGCATTGGCTCGGTGCTGGCATACATTGCGCCGAGCAGAGCTGTCCAGAATGGGAAGCCCGGACCTGGATGGGGCGGACAGTCATTTAGTTTTGGGAGGTATACTGGCTATGACGGGGAGACACATGTCGGCATTGAGCTCGATCCACACGTATCCCGGTTGGATAGATCATTACTATCAGGTAAGCCGTGATTTGCATATTATGTTTAAGAATTGAACTAACATTATGATTCTTCATAGGGAAAAAGGACTCTTCCTTATCATTGGATTCTACGGCTGTGGAAAACCCAGCCGGTACAGTCACCCAAACCAACGTTGAAGCACACCCGTTACTACCAGTGGTACCTGATAAGAGTCAGGCGCGCGGGAGGGTAGCTGATGTCGAAGCAAGGCCCTAAAATTATGAGAGATGAGACAATGATGCGCAAAATAGAGTAACGATTCATCGCAGGTACAAATGGGCAAAGCTAGAACTTTAATGCTCGGTATCAATCAGTATCTTCGAATGATGAGAGCATGAGATGGAAAATATGTATTGAATATTTAAATTACATTGCATCGATGCCATCAATTTTCCTTGCAGTAGTAATCTGGTGGTCCCATTCCATTGGGGCGATCGGAGGAACCCATATTTGCCCTAGGGTTACATATTAAACTTGCCCCAAGCCTCAGTCACTTCACTTACTCGGTTACATGGCCATTTTGCTAGAGTTTCCCGAGTCTTTCCACCGACATGACCCCGAGCATAAGCCCCCAAAGGTGCGGATACTGCACGAGCTGGGACCAGGGCAACCTAAACCTTGGACAAGAGTCTTTTGTGAACCAGATTATTCCACCGGCCAGTATTAAAGGTAAAATGCAATCGAGGTGTCACCGACCAACATTTGACCAAAGTGACGGGGTTTTGCCTTGCGATTATAAATCTTGGGCGTGGACTCCTCATTTTTTTCTTTTTTGAATCAGCATCAACTCGCATCCCATAATTGGAGCGCAGCATGGTTCGTTTCATTTCCATACTGGCCTTATTGGCCGCCATGGCCGGGGTCACTCTTGCGAAGAGGCCTCACAGAGGCGAAAAGCCCGGTAAATACTACGAATATGATGAGGACGAGATTGAGAGTAAGCGCGTAGACAAGGACGGCATGATTCAGACCATCATGTACGTCAAGCGCCATCCCTCGTTGACACGCGAGGAGTTTTACAAGTACTGGGAGAGAACGCACACACCATTTTTCCTCCCCTTGGCTAACTATTTCAACATCACTCGGTATCAACAGGTACGTCTTGGACTTAGTCATATTGCAGTTTTCCTCAAGGAATACCACGCGAAATGTTCTCAATTTCTATTCAATCAATCCAAATCTCATCGCTGACACGTGCTGTGCCGCCAGATCCACGTAGGGGGCGTGATTTCTCCCATCAAGCTTGGCGCGGCAGGACCAGCATCTGACAGGTCCATCGAGTTTGATGGCATTGCCATGTTCGTGCACCAAGCACCCGAGACCATCGAGGCGATTTTCGCACATCCGTACTACCTCCACGAGGTTAAGCCAGAAGAGAAAAAGTTCATCGACATGGATGCCTTCAACAATGGCGTGATCGCGAGGTACGCCGGACCACAGATTGAGTTGGTGGAAAACGACAGAGTGATGTGGAAGGAAAAACGGACCTTGGGCCGTAGGTATCAGAGGCTTTTTGAGAGATACATGTAAGGATATCAAATACATGGTTCTGGGAGCGATAAAGGGATATTTCGCAGACAAAGTGCTCGTGTCATGCCCCGATTGTGGTTGTTTGCCAGGGTCAAGCTTCATCTTCGTTTATCCCCAGGGGACAGGAAATCCGGGTGAGCAGTCGCGGCCCAAGTGCGGCATCAAAGGTCAAGTGCCACCACAGCCATAGCTAAAACAATGAGACCGTAGTATGTCTCGTCGATTTCCTCCTGCTCTGTCGATGTGACTGACGGCGAGCCCAACGAGCCAACCCTGAGCCAGTCCTGTGTGTCCGTTCGATCTTGCTTCTGTACATTCTGGAGAAAGTCATTTGCCTTGGACTGGACGACGGCTTGTGACATCTTTCGCTTCTTATGCGCTGGGCACGACGTGTGCTGCTGCTCGGGCAGGGCCTTTCGTTTTGGGCGGGGTGGCGATGACGTATCGAGTGGCCTGGCACCGAAAACGTTCGTAACGCCTTCAGGTCTGGCTTTCACAGATTGGCCCCGAATGCCACGAGTCTAGATTTCGTCTGGATCCATAACGCATACTTGCCAGCGACTTGTCGGCCACACTCGTTGATGTCGTGTCAAGGCCACTCATTCTGGCGGGGAAATGCTTCTTGTGTGTGGCTGACAGTAGCTGGGCTACCCTATACTTCCCACTTAGAATTTATGGGAAAAGCAAGTTACAAGCATTTTGATTGGAAACATGAAATTGGCGCATCTCGGCCTTTATCCTGATGCATGGGGAGTGTATTAAATATTGATAGGATTGCCCTCTTCTTTCGTTCGTCTACCTAGCTATTTCCGCCGTAATCTTCTGACAACTCGCTTACCAAACCCACGACAGCCTGGTGAGGCTGCCTTCTTTCAGACCGGTATCGTCAATCTATCCTTTCTTCGGAGACCCCTCAGACTATAACCATGCCGCGCCTCCCAATTCTCTACACTGGATGCTTCTGGAGTATCATCATCTTTGGTCCGAATAACTTCTAACTGTTCGCTCCTCCCAGTCTGATCCTCATTCGCATCCCGGCCTTTCGAGTTATTAGATCCATAATTCTCCCTAGGTTCAAACATTTTATAGTGTCGCCACAGGAAAAAGCTCAAAGGCGAATATGTGATGCTACGCCATAACTTTCTCAAGCCTTTTCGGTTAATGAATGCTAGTGAAAGCGAGACCAGAACAACAGCAGCAGTGAGAATGACTACGGAAAAGTTGATTAGCATTTCCCAATAGAATGAGAATAAATGGAACTTACCCATGTACATGACCTGTTCCTTTAGCGTCATCCAACTATTGCCGGTTGAATTCTCATTGTTCATACCGAAGACTCCAGCTAGGAAACCCAGCGGTGCCTACGCAAAATGGCCGTTAGAATAAGATTTTTGGGGAGTCTATAGTCGGCAATTTTAGATACTCACGAATAAAATGGTGATGATGGTAAAGGCCATGATTGAGCGACCCTGCTTCACCGTCTCGTTTGCACGATCCAGTGCAGCCCTGGCTTCAACAATGCTGGCTTGTTGTTGCTTGAGGGTGAGAAGTTCCTGAAGCTGTAGAATACGTCAGCGCATCGAATATCGTGAAGATCAAAACAAAAGAATACCTGAGTGGTTGTACGTCCCACTGCCTTCTCAAGCTCGTTAATTTCAATTGTTCGGTTCTCAATCTTCTCAATAGAGTCATCTGCCTCTCTTATGTCTGCCAATCGGATCCTCTTCAGAGCTTTGTTATCAGGTGTTTCTTTGCGGCCGTCTGCAGGGTTGTGTTCAAACTCGTCGCGATGGTTGTTCATGTACTTTCTAAAATCTTTAACCACATTCTGTTGCTGTTTGAAGATTTGGGCCACTGTAGTATATCGCGTCAGTATGATCTAATCCGTGTGAAAGCCAAGTCCATTCAAGCGCCGACACTTGTGCGACTAAATAATGCTATCATGACAAGGAAACGAATGGTGTTTCTTACTGATAAGTAACTCTTCAGCAATATCCTGTGCTTCACGTAGCAGAACTCCCTCTGGATTAATATTCAGGTACCGACGTGCTAGCCTTCTTTCGCCTTCGTCCCCAACACCCATTGACTGCAACTTGACATTGTTCCAGAACAGCTCATATGCAGACGTGGTGTTGTCGGTCTACTCGAGTGTCACTAGGTGTATTATATCAGAACAAAGGGAGGGAAACCTACGACTGTTCCTATGGCCTGGGAAAAGAGGTCCATTACCTCGGGTCGGTCATCTGTTGGCTGTGTTCGGTCAAAAAACACTCGAGAGCATTGGTCAATGATCAAAATGGCTTCAATTTCATTAGCCAAGCCCGTGTTCAACTGTCATACGAAAGAACCTACCAAGGTGATAAACTGAATGGATCTCCTGCATTTTACCGAGTGTTTCCCTGAGGCTCTTATGGACACCAGAAGAATCGTGCTTGTTCACACCCCAGCGTCGAGGAAATGAGGTAATGATGGTGCCTGGCCTATGTCAGCTCTAATATCATTCAGCATGAAAAATAATATGCTCACGTTCGTCCAGAATCCACATCCAGAGCTGATCAACCATGACTACGCGAGTATTTCCTTCGAGTCTTGTAAGTATTTTCTGATTATTCTCAGCTTTAGGCATGCCTTCCATCCTGTGGTTACGGCCGGATTGTTTATCAGGGCCTTTGCTTCGATGATGTAGAGGATGGAGGAGACGACATTCGTCACGATGATCCCTAGGTTCTTCCATCTCCTCGGGTCCATCTGTTCCTTCTTGACCGTATTCTATCCTTGTTCTGGTCTGTCTGTATACCACCTGGTCAGTGTCTCTGCGACTCGTATCAGCCAAAGTCAAGAAGTAGAATTGATCCAGCGTCCGGCGAATGTGCAGCGGTAGTTCAGATCGGTCTTTTCTCCGAGACAATCCGTGGCGAATCAGTCTCTCGTCCGCATCACAATTCATGGTCTCGCAAGCTTGCGCTATATCATATAGATACCGGCCAAGCTTAGTGCGAATCTCGGATCGATCAAATTTCTCGCGTCTGGTTTTCTTTTTCTTCTTTTCTTTATCTTTCTTTTCTTTGAGTTCAACGATTTTGATGAATCCGTGTGCTGGTAGAAGGTCAGTCGAGATACGGATGGCGGGTGTGCAGCTCACATTTGCTCTGTGTCACTTCTTGAACAACTTCGGCCAATTTCTTTCGTCTTCGGTTTGTTTCCCAGTGAAGATAAGGGAGCTACAGATGATAGTTAAATTATGACCAATTTCATTATGAATTTGCCGGCATACAAATATGGCAAAATTAGGAGGTGTCTTAAT
Organism: Calonectria naviculata; assembly: GCA_003031705.1. Taxonomy (NCBI): domain Eukaryota; kingdom Fungi; phylum Ascomycota; class Sordariomycetes; order Hypocreales; family Nectriaceae; genus Calonectria; species Calonectria naviculata. The sequence goes on from NAGG01000382.1 coordinate 106,277, forward strand.
CTTGTTGTTGGATCGCTTGTCCGCGGACACATGCAAGTTACTGTCTTCGCTTCTCTGTGTCAAGACGCCAGATTGTGTATCTAATTACTTGATTAGATCCAGAGAATAAAGAGAGGCTATATAATGCCTGACCTGATGGAATAAGGGAACATCGAGGACGCATGTGCCTAGCGTGAATGAGAGTTCTTCCAAGCCCGTTCCCATGAAGCTGACCTCTCCAGTACTCACGAGACAGAAGTTGATCGGTTGCTTTTTGACTATTAGTTGTGGGATCTGCTTCGTAGTATCGTTCCATTGCTCTCTGTATAGCCATTAGTCATGGATGGGGAGTGGAGTATTTGCGATCTACCTCTATCCACTCCATGTGATTCGCTGGGATATGGATGTACTTGATCGTGTCATCGTCGCGTTCGAAAGGATTATCCGCTTCTTTGTCCAAGAGATCCTTCATGGATATCTTTTGATCAGGAAACTTTGCTGAATAGAGCTTGTGCTCGTGTGTCGTACCCCGCCATGCTTGGCAGCCTTCTTCTTTGCATTCTTTCTTAAAATGCATCACTCCAGCCCTGAACTCATGAAGTGGCTCATTCACCTCGTTTGGTCCATTTGCTATTTCGAGTGGAGTTTTGTGGCGACTATCAGGTCGTTGCTCTAAGAAGCCATTGCTCTTGGCTAGTTCCTTGGCGAGGCTTTTCTTCTTGTCGCTTTCAAGCATCTTGGCGACTTTTTCTTTATCTTGTTCTAAATTTGTTTTTCTTTCTTCTCTCCACTGGACAAAAGACTCTCTCACATTCTCTAATAACCGTATTTTTTGCTTACTTGTCTTGAATTCGTTACGAAGCTGTTCGATGCGCTTTTCTTCGGTGTCCAATACGCGCTTTTTATCATTGTCCAGGGTCTCTTTGAACTTTTCCCGTTCGCCGAATTTCATATCACGATACTCATGGACGATTCTTTTCTTTGGAGAGCCTCCTGAAATAGATTCCCCTTGCGAAGTATTACTGTAAGGACTGTTGGATTCAGATGTGTGGGGCGCCATGATGTTGGCAATGTGACAAACGGGCCAGATTTAAAACTAACTGGATACTGGCTTGACTCAGAAGATTGTAGAAAGTAAAACCTTTTGGCAAGGCTAAGAAGGCACGCGCTATTTTATGAATCTCCCTTCTGGGGGGCCGTGGCGACTCCCACGAAGCGACCAGGCTACATGTATGTCAGCAGTATTGACGCATGGCACCCAATTCAAGCCACAGGGCTGAGATAATGCTTCAATCCAACCCTCCTGCTCGTTTTGGATACCCTACCGATCAAATGGGCGCTGACCAAAACTGGTCAAGTTCAAGTGAAATGCACAGCCCAGAGCGTGATGGCGTTCCCCCTCTTTCAGAGTGTGTGGGGGCTACAAAAGCAAATTGTTTGGTTGTGTAAGCAGCCATTCGTCAGCTTTCAGCCCCCAATCACTAGTATGCAGCCAACCATACCCTTGACCTCAGCTCGGAGATATGACCATTCGCAGGTACTTGAGGCTCTGCGAGCGTACGCTGCATCATTTCGCTGTGTCCGAAGAGGTCCCCCGGTCGGGAGGAAATCTTGCCTCCGAGTTGCAGGGAGGTGACTGATCAACGTGCGCTCATCTGGTATTTCCATCGTTGACCTTGGATAACATGCCCATACTACGTGCATAATCTTTCGACATCATCTTGCGTTCTGCAACCATTTATTATTTTTCTCATATTGCTGAAATCAGTGCATCGCCACTCTGATACATGACGTGGAGCCGTGACTGATAGTCGTCTGTTGGAATCAAAATTCCTGTTTAGAAGAGGATTCATTGTTGTGTTCTATCAAGGATTATTCCGAAAACGCCAGCTTTTGAGCCCAAAATATATCTTCTACTCTATTTACTAAATGCAAAATACCGACCAGTAAAATATAACTATAAGATGATAGCCCCCGAAAACACCGGCCAAAATAATTTGCTGGGGCCAGCCGAAACTGAAGTTTGAGTACACTACGATAGGCACCGCAGTGAAGCCACCGCAGATGATAAACCTTACCAGATGCCTCCAGTACCTCTCCAATTTTAAGCCCTCTATGTAGAAGAGTGACTGGATAGATATCTGACAGTAGCATAACGGCCATACTAGAAATAGGATGACCATCTGGAAGGCTACCCAGTCTAGATTTTGTGCAAGTAGTTTTGTACCCCCCTCGAGAAATATGAGCGCTAGCCAGAGCGTGGTTGGGAACGGTACCAGTAAAGGGGACCAGCCGAAAAGCTTTGGGTAACCTTCTTTACAGCGGTCGATAACAGTGCTCAGCTTTTCCTCGTACTTCAAATCGGCTGACACAGGACGAGGAGGCCCGGTCACGAGTGACTCCGTACTATGATTTAATGCATGGTACCAATCATGATTGTTGTCTGTCAAATAATTAGTTGGATTTATACTGTGGGGATTCAACTTCTTACAGGTATTGGGAGGCGGTGCATTAATACTGGTATCATGTTCTTGAAGCTCAATGCTCTCCGCACCTGAAACATTGGCCATTTCTACATCTGAACCGTGCTGCGCTGAGTACTGTGCTTCATGTTGGACAGGGGAAGCTAGTTGAATATCAGTAATGAAGAATCATCTTGATTTGTATGGATGGCGCTCACCGCTTGCTGGCTGCGAATATCCCTTTCCGGGGTTCCCTTCTTTAATCCAGTAGTTAGCAAATTAGTTCCCCAAATCTCCATGTGGAAGTTTAGGCCTACTTTTAGGGGAGAAATATTCGTGTAGAAAGTCCAAAATCGATAGAACTGGTACTGCAAGAAGAACTAAAGGAAGAACTTGTCCAAAGGCCCATACATTTTCACTGGAATCATTCTCTGTGGTGGACCCATAGGTTCGAATGTCGCGAAGTCGGATTCCACCCCATGTTGCCGATATCATCAGCGAAATGATCTAGGGGATTTTGTCAATACATAGAAAGAGGTGGCACAATCAAGGAGAGGATATCTTACTTCTAGGAGCATTGAACAATATATATCCAAGAGCATTGTGAGAAGAAAAAACAGGCTCGCTTGCAGTGGTAGAAAGATGGCAGCCAGTCTTATCTTGGCCGTAGGGCTCTTTATTCTGTCCAAAAGTCTTTCCCATCTCTCCAAGAGAGCCTCATTTGCATTTCCTATCTTTCCGTGAACCCATATGGAAAGGCTGAGCGACGATCTTTTGAAGAGTTTGCTGATTCGAATAGCATACCCATATACTAGCAGTACGTGAGAAAATACCATCGATAGTAGCGCTTTGGCGTTATCACTCTGTAAGTTCCATCTAAAGCCTTTGAAGTAGCATATAGCAGGTGATGACGTATAGACCCAGGTCGTTTTATCTTCCGGTACATCTGATATTGTCACATGTTGGTTGTTGGATGGGTCCAGGATGTAATCGCCCACATCGATGTACCTCCCGGTCACGTTCTGTCCAGGCGATACAAAATTAAAGTGTCCAGTCGGAATAAATCCAGCAAAAAGCAGAATTAGCAATGCAGACATGAGGAACAGCCTCCAAGCGCGGGCTCTCTTGTGCTGATGGAGATAGGAACGAAGGCATGTCAAGGCCGAGAGGTGTGTGAGGCAGGCAAACCATATTAGATATACAAGGGTTTGCCAATAGTAGGCGGCCAAACCTCTCGTTAGTGTGAAGTACCCGCTGATGGCGATGGCGATCCCGGTGACTAGCTGTGTATCGGCAACCATTAGGATGCACTGTTCACCAAATCCGATTAGTATATATATTCCCCGAGCTCATCTCAATGTGGCCCTCAAAAGTTCTGACCTTGTAGAATGCCTCCTCACTCTGCTTCTTGTCATGCTTTTCGTTGAAGATCTTCCTTCGCACTGGGCTCACAATTTTGAAGACAAGCAAGTCAACAGGATTAGGTGGTCGCTGGTGCGAGCTTTCATCTTCGGTGAGCTGAAACGGGTTCTCGTTTGGGTCAAATACGAATAGATAGTAGGCAAGGAGTAAGGCCACGGCTATGCAAGCCATGATGCCGAATCCAAGAACCACCTGCAAGTTCGCGGGCATTAGAATTGTCGGAACCGTGATACACATAGCCTCTCCATTTCATTTCCCCTTGCGCTTCGACTTACACCTAAACCGTCGATGTCGTCATTTTGGTCGAGTTTGCCAACGATGGCGCTGCAGTTCCATGTCTCTCCCTCCACGGTTCGCATCTTGGCTCTGGGACCGGACCTGGTCAGGGCTGGGTAAGGCTCATTCGGTATGACTGGTGAGCTGTGAGATTGAGCAACAGGCAGCGAGGTTGAGCGCTTTTGGGGACTAGGGTAACATGGGGGCGCCTTTCATTTAAATTCAAAGACATGCAGGAATGTGTAGTGTGCCAGGCGGGCTGTCGTAAGGCTGCAGATGGGGGCCAAGAGCATTTGCCTTCTTACGTATGTCTTTGGGGGCTCCTGGGGACTGCCTAAGCCGCATCCTCCAAGCACGCACACAGTGCAAATGCAGGTTTCTGAACTGGTGTACCTCACAGCCCAGCTTGATGGGGAGCTAATGTCCGAAAAGGAATCAGGCTGCGCCCGGGGTTGCAGCTTATGCAGGTTCTCACGGTCGGACGATCATCTCCGCCACGCATCTATCGGGGTTCTGAAGCTCCCGTGATTTGTATCAATAGGCCGGTTTGGCATCAGGCCTGGAATTCGATTTTCTGAATTGCAATATTGAAGTACTGTGGCACCAAGGCCTAACGCGTAGGGCGCGAGCAATAACACAACATGTAGGGCTGATTGATCAACGCAACTAAACTAGGCCCATGCAGAGATAGCTCGTATTGAGTGATATGAATAGATGCCGGCATGATGCAATACAGCATATAAGGAACCGGGCTGTGTCACGGCAACATGCACAGTTCCTGAGAGGAGCCGAGTTAACAGGAGGCGGACAAGGCAAACTGCAACAGCGAGTGGGTCTGTCTCGCCGCCAAGCGAATCCCATCCCGGCAAGCTGACGAGCTGAACTGACACCGCATATGATATGAGACGCTGAGTGGATGGAAAGAGGACGGCCCAAGCCTCTGTGTCAGGTGCTGTGCCCCCATGCACCATTCCACAGTCGACAATCCAATTGGATCTAGGACTCGGCGTGGAAAAAAGCAAACATTTGCAAAAGGAAAATTGAGGAAAAATATACCTTCTTCGGTCAGAATGGGCAACTCCGGCCTCTTACAGAATGAAGAGGAAAAAGTTGGTTCAGGAACCAAAAAGATCGACTCCAGTGGGACTCGAACCCACAACCTTTGCCACCGGAAAGCAACGCCCTGCCATTGGGCCATGAAGCCAGCTTGTGCTAAGCTGCTTGTGGAAAATGTCGTTGTTATTTGAGAATATGACCTGTGACGTTTATTTTTGCTGTCAGCGTGTGTGGTGAGCAAGCCGTGTTGTGTGGTCACTTGGGCTCCCAATATGCTTCATTTTGGGCCCATTACACGGGGTAACGCACGGGGCAATCGTTAGTGTTGCACGGATGGCTGGGGCTCCTTCCGATAGTGCGGTGTCACAAGATGGCGCTTTTACTTCAGTGCGTTTCCACCACCGGGAATTGAGCTACAATCAACAACTCCTTTTAGCATTCTGCGCCGCATCTTTCAATCTCTAAAATATTCCGCAATTCTTTTATATTTATGTCTATTCAACTTGCCCGTCGGTATGCAGTCATCCCTTACACTCCTCTGACAAACACAGGCATTGTATCAAGCGGGCAATCCACTTCAACCGATCGCCCACCCTCAAATTCATCATCGCCCTTGAACAGCTTCCACTTTTCGCCTTCTGGAAGAGCTGGCAGATAGACAGTTGCTTTCCTCTTTCCAGACTTAAAAACCGGGCAACAAAGGTACTTGCCTCCGTACATGTACTGATCCTCCGTCTCCCACGCCTGGGGATCTTGAGGGAACTCGTAGAACAAGGTGCGAATTAGAGGCGATCCCTTTTCATGAGCCTCTTTCATCAATCCACGCGTGTACTCACGTAGCTCCTCTCTAATGGCCAGGTACTTGCGGCAAATCTCGTAAACCTCCTCGCCATACGACCATACTTCGTTCGGCGCTCCGCTCCGGCATCCCGCACCACCTGTGGTACCGTGCTGCGGCTGCTGCGGGAGTCGGTTCCCGTGTAGACGCATGACGGGACAAAAGGTGCCCCATTGGAACCAGCGGACAAGCAGTTCGCGAAAGTCTGGGTCCCGCCCGTCGCCGCCGTTGAAGCCGCCAATATCGGTCGTCCACCAGGGAATGCCCGAGAGGCCCATGTTCAACCCCGCAGCAAGCTGTGCGCGGAAGCTCGACCACGTCGACCCAACATCGCCGCTCCAGACAAGAGCACCAAATTTTTGGCTTCCGGCCCATGCGCAGCGAAGCAGATTGACGATGTTGGTTTGGCCTGCGCTAGTCTGGCCTTCGTAAAACCCGCGAGCATACTCGCGTGGATAAATGTTTCCGATTTCAACATTTGGTCCTCGGTGATAGCGGTAGTTGTCAAAATCGTAAATTCTGTATTCGGGTTCGGCCTCGTCGAGCCAGAAGACTTTGACGCCTTTCTCAAAGTAATTCTTTTTGGCCTTCTTCCAGACGTATTCCCGAGACGCAGGATTGGTTGTATCATAGTGAATGGTGTCGCCTTGGAAGTCAAGGCCAGTTCGGACACCGCGGTCTGTACGGATGAGATATCCGCGTTCAAGCATTTCCTCATAGTTTTCTGAGAGCTTATCAACCGTGGGCCAGATGGAAACCATCAGTTCAATCTTGAGGTCTTTCAGTTCTTTGATCATGGCATCTAGAAATTATAGTTAGATACTACACAGCTAATGCTATCAGATTTAAAACATACCTGGGTCAGGCCAGTAAGTCGGATCAAATCTCCAGTCACCTTGCTTAGGCCAGTGGAAAAAGTCGACTACAATGAGATCAATAGGCAGGTTTCTCTTCCTGTACTCTCGAGCAACCTCGAGGAGCTCTTCCTGAGTCTGGTATCGCAGCTTGCACTGCCAGAACCCAAGACCGAATTCGGGCATCATGGGAACCTTTCCGGTTACTCCTGCATAGGCTTCAACAATTTCAGCGGGTGAGTCTCCAGCGACCACCCAATAGTCCAGTGCCTTGGTTGACAGTGCCTCAAAGCTGATAATGTTCTTGGCAAATATGGCGCTGCCAATTGAAGGGTTGTTCCATAGAAAACCGTAGCCGCGGGATGATACTGCAAACGGTACACTAGCCTGGGAGTTGCGCTGCGCTAGCTCCAGCTGTGTTCCCTTAATGTCGAGGTAAGGATGCTGATACTGGCCCATGCCGTAGACCTTTTCTTTCGGATCCAGACTCTCGAATCGTGCAGTGAGATGGTAGTCGCCACCCAAAAGAGGCTTGAACTCGCGTCCGTAGATGTTGAGGCAACTTGCTTTGGGGTCCTTCATATCATCAAAAGTGCGAGTATACTCTTCGAGCAAGAGCTTCCCATTGGAATCCCAGATGGTTAATTTTCCAGTGGCTGTAACAACGGCCTTGATTTTACCGTTAATTATGGTACCTGAAGTTTCCTGAGTTGAGATTTCTGGCTCAATCAATGGCGCTTCTTCCAATGCCCAATCTTCATCGGGCATGGATCTCATCTTGGTGGCACGGATACGCAAAGCGTTGGGGCCCCATGGTTCAACCCACAGCTGCTCGGCATCATAGGCGAAGATAAGGCGGTTGCCTTGTTGGTAGAGCATTTTGTTCTATGTGATTCTAAAAAGAGCTTTTTAAGTATGTTGGTAGGCTGAAGGAGGAAATATTAGCTGGCACAAAGATGTTGGGCAATCTTTAAAGCCCATCCAGCACGTAACTAAATAGGCGGCCAGCAGGCCCGTCATGCCGATACCCCGCGGCGCTGCTGATGCACCACGTGATGATCGTCTAGCAGCTGCAGTCAATGATATTCAAGAGCGATCTTAATTGGAGCGGCTCAAAACTGCAGAGTGGGCATTTATAGCTACTGCACCTGCAAGTCTATCCGATAGGACGGGGCCCATCGTATACCAAATCAGGAGGACAAAGACCTATCAGCATACCACGAGGTGAACACACATTCGTAACTGAAAAGTGGAGACGTGGAATCCAATAGTCAGAGGGATAAATGGTGCTAAATTCCAAATTATCTAGTATGGAGAGGAGTGGTTGACATCAGGTCAGATCACAGACTGCTCAATCAATGAGATATTCTCGTTTTCATTTACAAAGTGGATCATCTTAGCAGTCGCATAGAGTCTTCATCAATATGTAAAATGTCTGTCATGCGCACGAGTGGAGTAAACATGTGAGTAAGCAGCCAACACTTGCTCCGCAGCCTTTGCCTCACTCCAGGCAGCTAACTCATCTCTTGCATCATCGGGGGCATTCCATATTTCCCTTTTTTTCACATATACATTATCATCCATAGTACAGAATAGGGTGAGGCAAGTCTGGATGCAACGCCACAATCATGACGAATAATGCGGATGACATGATCAGTGCCAACCAAGGGAACCCTCAGCAGGGACTTGAGTTCACGTCCCTCAATCTGCAACAAATCATCTATCAAAATCTGGCCGCAAACCAACAGCCCGTTGGAGCAACTTGTTGGCAAGCGGATATACCTCTTAGTGATCGCATAGGGAAGCTGATGAATCTGTAAGTATCCCCTAATTTCCTCACTGCTTGGCCATTGCTTAAATTGTGAAACTTGTCTTTCCCTGGATTCGTGTTTAAACTGACCACCATAGTATCAACAACATTGGCCTAGCTAGAAACGGTGTGCATTACATGGATGTAGAATGGGGCTGCAGCTTTGAAAGAGATTTGTTCTACAAATCGCCAACCAAGGTAAAATGTGCAGGATGCCCCATGAAAAAAGATCCCATTCTAATCTCATCAAAGGAGGTTTTTGTCACGGAAATGACAAACAAGATCATGGAATTCTACAAATTACGGCAGCAAAACTATCCAAACATGTAAGCTCCAGCCAAAAATACTCAGTTTGGAGAGAACCAGAGGAAAACGCGAGATAAATTCCCGGTTTATCAAAAAGCAATGCGGTCATGTTTGAAGATTTGGCTAGCCCCACTGTTTATTGAATCATATCCCACATTTCAAGTTCTGTAGAATTGTAATATTGCCTCTAGGTTTATCCAAAACGGCTTTTCCGCCGAATCTTGCTCCCAAACCTAAAGAAGATGTATGGAAACGGAAGCATGGCTATAGTAAGAAAGGCAAGCAGCGACGATGCCCAATGGTAGTCTATTGCTTCATACATTCGGTTTCCAAATAATGGGAAAGTTGCTGGAAGGGTGAGTGAGTGCATGCTCAATTGCGACAGAAATATTAACGCCTTCAATGATACCGCTCCCAAAAGGGCATAAACATATATCGTTACGTTCTGGTAGCTTTGGGGATTTCTTACCAGCAAAAATGTTGCGCGTGAAGGTGTTTGCTGCCAGAGCACTTGCAGCGTATGCGGGGTATGCATCAACCTGTCAGCTATTTGTTAGAAACAGATGATGGAGCAATTAGACCGTATGGCACTCACCAGAAAGGTAAATATTCCAGTGAAAATCATCACATTGCTTAGCATTTTTTTACATTAGCTTAGGGAACTTATTCAAGGTACCTTTGATGAACCATTGTCAAAATGGACCCATTCTCCATTCATGTAGAACGCTAAGTGAGGAGACATACCCAATTCCAAAAATGGCTGATCCTATTATAGGAGTAATCCAATGTATCTTAGGATATGCAGACCACGCAAAGGTAAATAGGCCAACTGGGACAAGAACAGAGCCAAGCATCGCTGGCGGGAGTCTATATTCGGGCTCACTGCAAGTCTTTTCCCCTGCATCGCACTCGCGCTTATTAATGAGCCAGATGCGTACTCGGTACCATATTGGGTCAGTTAACACACCAGCAATCATTCCAATCATAAGGCCCAAAAATGTCAAACCACTCTGCCATACATTGAAACCATAAATGGTACCAAAAATAAGGGGAAATGCGCCGAAGAATAAATAGATAATCCCCAGTAGTATAGCGGAGAATAAACACAAACTCAGGCACATGGGCTCGAAAATGAGAAGTTGAAAGGGCCGTAGGAGTGATCTGACGATAGCGTGCCCTACGGTTCTTTGAATCCTCTCTCCAGGTGAGCTCCACCTAACATCTCCAGTTTCCTTTCGAAGCCTACGGGCTTTATTCTTCAGTAATGTGGGATCTAATGTGGTTGATAAGCAAATTCTCTGTCATTGAATGCATTGTAAGTGAACATTACGGTGTGTTTCCGGAATGAGGAAGACCAAAGCAAGCCAAAGGGCAAATGACCATATTATCAGGATATAATATGTCCATCGCCAATCCATATTGTAGTTGATGAAACCTCCAATAATGGGACCTAAGGACGGCCCCATAAAGGGAGAGACGGAAAATAAAGCCATGGGGCCTTGTAGCTCATCTCTGGAGAACAAATCACCCACTGTCCCACCGGAGACAGCCAAAAATGCGCTCCCTGTGAATCCACCGAGAAAGCGAAACACTAAAATTGTCGCGATATTTTTGGCGACAGCTTGAGGTATCAGCCAAAAGAGGTACAGAGTCCACGACACGAGATAGATGGGCCGCCTGCCGTAATACTCGCTGAGCGGACTAAGGAGCATAGGGCCGAGGCTAAGACCCAAAACAAAGTTTGAGAGACCTAATACCGAGACTGTCCTGGAATTGTGAAATTCTTCTTCCATCTTTTTGTACGTCGAGGTGTAAATAGAACTCGCACAAGTGCTAACAAGATGGATTAGTGAAGTCAGCCCTCAGCGATGTACGGATCTAAGGTATTCAAGACTCACACGCATAAGCTGACATTCGAAACTACAAACACAATCAGCCATTTTCGCCTCTTTTCGAAGCTCCTCGGGCACATCGGATCACTGTCGCCATCATCCCAACCAACTTCGAAAGCATCATTGGCGATCTGCGCAGATTCGTTACCCTCCTTTTCACAGAGTTTCTGATCAGAAATCCCACAATTATCCTGGCTAGCAAGTACCTGAACCACGTCAGGTTCTTGGATTCTTAGTTTCGGCGTCATATCAGAGTTCATCGCAGCGTGAAAAGGATCTCTTTTCTTGTTTGCGTCGGGGTCGTTCGCTCCCAGCGTACTTTCTTCTGCTTGCTGAGTCGCCATTCTTTAGACTTGGAGGAATTCGATGCATCGACAGCTAGATGGTCAAGAAACACGTGAAATAAAAGTCCGGGTACGGATGGGAGGAGTTCATAAGGGTGCACCGGACATCCACTAGAGCACGAAAGGCCGATGAGGTGGCTATGCCGGATGATTTCCTATCTAGGAAATATCCCTCATTAGTGCTCCCAATTGACACATAAATGACGAACCTAAAATAGCATTTACTTTATCTGATGCTCCATCCTTGGATGATAGGTCTCTGACATTTGGAAGTGGGCAGCATGCTTGACATGTGGAGACAAATTATTACTTGGCGATGAACCGAATCAAGAATTTTACCATCAGCGACCCGGATGATTTCCCAATATGGGGCTAAAGCCACAGGCTTTTCTGGCCTCTGCTGGTGTGCACCAAGCTTCACTGATGTCATCAGCCTGTGCGGAGGCGCTACGTTCGTGCTATTACGCACACACCATGACCAATAACTTGAATTACCGTACACGACGTACCAGTTTTCAACCAGCATTTTACAATCCAAATCAAGATGTGAGGAAACATTCATAAATAACCCCTCTGCTGACTCCAAATCTCTGTATCCAGAGTAAACATTCCTCAACATTTTTTCTCAATCGCACCAATCAACCTCAACATGGCCCATTCAGGTGTCTTTGCCGATGTGGTAGGCCTTGCCTACAATACTCCAACCACCTCAGGAAAAACCTCTATCGACTCAGAGTTCACCTATAATCCCGGCGAAGACGTAACCTTCTCCGTCGGCAGTCTTGTATTGGGTTCCTGCGTTGGGAAATCCCTCGTTACCATCTCGAGCCTCGTCTCACCAGAAATCCCAGACTTTGATCCACGTTTGGTCAACCGCGCCCGGTTGCTATTCAGTCTCACTCCCGGCCAAGGATTCGAAAAGGCCATTACGATTGACGAAAAGGTCAGTGTTCTTTAAATCTGCTGGCGGTTATGAGCTTAGTTTGACTAATCATATCCCTAGGTCGAGAAAGTCGTTGCAAAGCACGCGTCGGAAATCGATTTCGACTCAGAAGACCTGTCCAAACTTGATGCACCCCTTAAGAAAATATGTGATGAGCTTCAACTTCAACCCAAGTCGGCGTACCATATACGCAACCATCTCCGGAGAGAGATCGCCGGGTTTAAAGTCATGCGGGATTTCCAAATTCCCACTCCGGGCGGCGGATTCGTTTTTGCGGATGTATATCTTCCGTTGCGACCCAAGGCCAAATTTCCCGTCCTAATGAGCTGCACGCTTTACGGGCGCCGCGTTCCATGGGGTGGCCCGGATTTGAACAACCAAGAAGACATCCTCTTGTTTGAACGGGCCGAGGATCATTGGCACTCGACACCCTCAGGCACTGAGCTACAAATACACGACTTGGGACCATGGTCTCAATTCTTTACAAAGCAAAGGGGTTTCGAAAATATCGGTACTTTCAACACATTCAGTTACGTTCCCTCCGGTTATGCCATGATAAGAATCGACCCCAAGGGCGTCTCGCAAACACCTGGCCAGCGATGGGTTCCCGGAGAGCTGCCTCGCGACTACTGTGCGGCAGTAGAATGGTCGGCTCAACAACCCTGGAGCAACGGGAGTGTTGCTCTAGTTGGAAGCTCTGGAGGAGCAAATACACAGTGGGATGTGGCAGCTGCGAAACCAAAAGGCCTGAGGTGTTTCGTTCCTTATGCTAGTGAGTTTTATTTTCCCAAGCTCTCCCATTCAAGCATGGCACAATATCTAACATAAATGGTGTAGCTGATATTGATGTATACCGTGAAGCTGCACATATCGGCGGCGTACCTTCAACGCGGTATTTGAAGAATTGGTTTGCACGTGTTCAAGGGGTGTCTCGCAATTGGGGAGACCATATCGACGTTGAAGCACTCTCAAAGATAACTGCCACATACTCGGATTTTTGGAAGCTTCAAGAAGGTCACCCAGAACAGTCTGTAGAGCTTCCTTGCTTTGTTGCCGCTTCTCAAATATTCATGATTCATGGCAGAGGCGCCTACGAGGCATGGATGGTCCGAAGCCCTACAAATACGCATCTGCAATTAGTTGACTCGAACTACTATTCATGGCACAGTAGGGAGTCAGCAGACAAGATTATTCAGTTTCTCGATTATCACTTGAAGGGAGGGGAACGTCTCGCACCAGAACCTGTTGGAATCCAGATGAGGCTTGGGAACCGATCGTGGTATTGGCGAAAAGAGCGAAATTGGCCAGTTCCCGGGACAACCTACACCACTTGGCATCTCACTCCCGGCGGGGGCTTATCAATGAGCTCACCTGTCGAAATCTCCGAGAGTAAATTGGCTTACTCGGCGAAGCCCGCTCTTGATGCAAAATCTGGAGTAAGCTTCTACTCGTCGCCATTTACGGGTGACGTTGAGCTAGCGGGTCATTTTGCCGCCGTGCTGAATGTCTCATCCACAAACCCAGATGCTGATGTCGTCGTTTTTCTATGGGCAGTGGATGAATCTGGGAATGTCGTCAGCTATGGCGCTTCAAGCGACGATCCCGAGCCTATTGCCAAAGGGTTCTTACGCGTCAGCCACCGTGCCATGGATCCAGCTCGTTCGCTTCCCTGGCGCCCATGGCATACTCATAGGAAGGAAGATCTCGCATTACTTCGGGGAGCGGACGATGTAGTAGAGATTTCCGTTGAGCTAATGCCAGCAGCTGCTCGAGTCCGGAAGGGTTGGAAGTTGCGGGTAGATATTTGTCCCTCGGAAGAACAGCCGGATATTCCTGGGTACAAAGCTCCAGAGATGCGTGTCTGGTGTGGCTCAGACTATAACGGAGGAACTGATGCAGTGCACGTAGGAGGAAATAGGGCAAACTACATTCTCTGCCCTGTGGTGCCTCAGCGCGAAGGCTATCCAAATTGGATTCACTAGTAACCTTTATGTAATTAACTTGCAACCAGATTGATGCTATTTTTCTCTGATTAACGTGCCGTCTTAAATAACATATGGCCCCGCACAGCTGGCTCAACATCCACCAGGTATTCACATGAATCGTAGGCTCCAAATCCGGCGCCGCTTGCCCAGCAGGCGGGGGACGAAATACATGGCATGCCAAGCGAGCGTCACTCACAATATTGCCATAACGACTGCCGTTGTAAAAAATGAGCAATATCAATAAATAAACAAATACGTTTTTTTATTTTACTTTATTTCATTCTTAAATTTATTTATTTGTCCAGTCTTATTTTCGTTCTCTTATTAATTGGTCTTTTAACTGTCTTAAATCACCGTCATGCTTTCTGTTCCCCACCTGCCAGCTAAATGAGAATCCATGCCATCACTATCCAATCACACTCGATTGCCTAAGACATACGGAGGGAGTTTCCGGTGCTAGCACCCAAAGTATTGATGCGTACCACGTGGTGTGCTGATTCCTGAAAGCGATGGCGGCGTCGAGACCTTTTTGGACCGCGGCTCAGCTGGCCACCATGCCAATAGCGCGATGCAGGCCAATGGCTAGTCATGACATTAGACCACTTCATAATTTTTCACAGCCTCTTATTGGTTATATTACTCAGAATGTCTTTGGCCCCACTACTTTTCTGTTAGAAGTTGCACAGTAGTAAAAGTAGTACTTTCTCCAAATATAAAAATTAGGCCCAGAGCCCCCCAGACGACTCTAGATTCATTCATATCAAAATGTTTTTTTTCAACAAATCACAAAGTACACCACCTTACCTCGATCTCTCAAACGCTCCGAACTAAATCCGCAATGTCTTTCAGTCATTCTTCCTATTATATCGGCATCGACCAGTCAACACCTGAGGATTCTCCTGTTCTCGTCGCACAATGCAGCAATGATGGAGAATTGTTCAACTCCCAACTGGGTCTAGATACATGTCTTGGCAACAAAGACGGGCAATTTCAATGGGGACTCGAGAATTTTAGCCACTCAGCAAAGAATATCCAACTTGGTAGCGATGGCGTTACTCTCACGGCTGAGCTGTCAAACGGTGACGGTGAATGGATCGCAGCCCAGGTCAACCTCGACGATTTTATCGCAAATATCCATGGCAAACTCAAATACACTGGTCCTAACACAAATTACCTCGACAACTTAGACAGAGCGTTGGGTCCTGGTCTTAATATGGTAAGCTTTTTTGACCCTAATCCCCAACTCCATTTTAGTGATCAGAAGTGAGTTCTAATTTGCATTCTCAATAGCAGGGACCTTAGCCCGATCTGTTGGAGATATTTCGGCGCTTAGTGGATAATTCACGATTTATGTTGGAATTGGTCTCTATAAGTCATCAAGGGAGAGGCTAAATTTGTAAATCTTCCAAGAGCGAAATCACTATTGTTAGGTTTAATGACACCCACCACCTCTCCTTCACTTGTACCCATACATCAGGTTTGCTCTGTGGGTTGAGTCATCTTCGCCACGTTTTGAACGGAACTCAAATTACAGTATCATCATCATCATCATTCCTAGGTTCATATGATGGCAAACTTGATGTAATCAGCAATCAGTGCTTGCTGGTGAAGACATATTGGTATTTGGATGGATGCATCCTGGGTACACACCACTATTTTTGAGATAGTTGACTGTACCTTATGTCCAAATAAATGGCTGGGAAAGTACTCAACAGTCTTGCACGGCAATATGATGGTAGGCTATCTCAAAATTTAGGTTCAAACCCGGATGACTCGGAATGGGCTACTTATCATTGTTGATCGCGCCTAGCCACCAGATTAAATGGAAAGGGTACCAGGTGAATGTGGAATTCAATCAATAGTCATCATCAAACGCAAAATAACTGATGCGCTGAAGTATTTCGCACCGCAATGCATGAGTTTAAAAGACTTATATGCATATTACACGACCCAGCCACCGGGTTCAGTACTCTGACATATACCTCGCAATGTGAGGCCAAATCATCCCCTCACATCCCACTTGCCATTCAAGATCTGACCGGGATCTGGATCAAATACGAACAGTTGAACATTATTCGCGCACGATGTTGTTTGCCAAGACTTAATGGGGCGGGATCTCGACCAGGCGCATTGCAGATCACCTGATGCAAACCAAAGTTCCGAGTGGGGCGAAGCATGAAACCCAGATGTGGACATTCCCCTCTCCAACACTACACATTGCCAGCTGTAAAGCCCATTGATCATGTCTGGCCAATATTTTAATCAGCAAGACGGCTGCGAGAGGCCCTGGGTCCCGGCCGTGGGAACCTCGTGGCAGATTGTGCTCAACAACCCGATCCACATTGACCCGAAGAAGCCGTTCATCACCCCTGATGTGGATGTCTACACCATCGACATGTTCGACAACTCGGCCGAGACCGTCGCTGCACTCCACAGCCTGGGAAAGAAGGTCATTGCCTACTTCAGTGCGGGCACATGGGAGGAATGGCGCACCGATGCGAGCCTCTTCGACAAGAAGGACCTCGGCAAACCAATGGACGACTGGCCGGGCGAGCGGTGGCTGAATTTGAAGAGCGACAGCGTCCGCAACATCATGGCTGGCCGAATCAGGCTTGCGGCAGAGAAGGGCTTCGATGCTATTGACCCGGACAACGTGGACGGTTATGTAAGTTCATCAATTGCCTCATTCGCCCGCCCTCTGGCGACCCACAATGAAGATCCCCCAACTAAACTCTCCGTAGTCCAATAAGAATGGCCTCGGCCTAAAGAAGGCCGACTCAATTGATTTTATCCGGTTCCTATCCTACGAGGCGTCCAAGTGGGGTCTCAGCATTGGACTCAAGAACGCAGGCGAGATCATCCCCGAAGTCATTGACTATGTCCACTTTCAGGTGAACGAAGAGTGTGTCAAGTACAATGAGGGCGAGACTTTCTCGGCCTTCATCAAGGCCAACAAGGCTGTCTTCCATATTGAGTACCCCAAGGGCGCTGGAAAAGAGGTGAACGAGAAAACCAGGGCGTCAATCTCCAAGGCCAAAGGAACCGAAGGATTCACCACTGTCCTAAAGACTATGGATCTGTGTGGATGGGTGCAAACGTGTGATGGACAACAGTTCAAGACAATGACATCTTCCTGAGTGGTGGGAGATAGTCCAGGGTGTCGTACCGATACAAGCATTTCGTCCAATCATTGAGCTTTCTCTTCCCAAGGCAAGGAAGGTCGTCTTACTAACCATGTGCCAGCAGCAAAGATGACGAATAGTTTGTTCTGAACCTGCTCAAGTATGTCTCACATGTACATACTAGGTCGTAGAATTTGAATGAACTTTGTCTATATTCTATTAATCTATGCTCGTATACTCGTTCTCATGCTCTCATGACTGAATCGTTTAAAAATATTCAAAAATGCTCTTAATCTCCTTGTTGGAAAGACCATTTTCCAAAGCCAGCTGAAGCTGAATCCTAGCCTTTGCCGGGTTCAAGAAACCGGCACCAATACCAAAATCCCGATTACCTTCAACAAATCCCCAGGCGGTGCGGCGGCTCACAATCACAGGAATGTCAGTCTCGTTAAGAACCTTCTCCAAGGCATCAACAGCCTTCGCCGGCCAGCCGCCTGCACCAAGACCCGCCAGCACGATGCCGACAGCGCCGTCATCGATGGCCGATTTGAAAAGGCTGGGGTCAGCCTCCTGGTGGCCGTACAGGATGTCAACCTGGGGCAGGGCCTTCTGGGCATCGCTGCTGCTCACGTTGAAGAAATGGTGGCCGTAAGGGCGAGCAGGAGGATACCAGAAAACAGGCTCCACGTTTTCAAAGACACCCAGGAAGCCCTGTTCCTCAGCCTTGAAGGTGTCCAGCGCGTTCGCATTCGTCTTGACTGTAAAGCGAGCCGAGGCAATTCGATCATTGAGAACAATCATAGCACCGCGGCCCTTTGCATTCTCATTCCCAGCCAACTTGACAGCCGTGAGCAGGTTCATGGGGCCGTCGGCGCTGACGGCCGTGGCAGGGCGCATGGCGCCCACAAACACAATCGGCTTCTCGGTGTTGACAGCCAGGTCGAGGAAGAAAGAGGATTCTTCAAGGGAATCCGTGCCGTGGGTGATAACAACACCCTGCGTGTAGGGACCATCGAGGTCCTTCTGGATCTCATGTGCCAAGTTCAACAGAATGGTTGAGTTGACACTACCGCTATCCACATTGGCAATCTGAACGCCCCTCACGTTGGAAACATTGCAGAGGTCAGGAACAGCATCGATCAGGGTTTGAACGCCCAAGGCTCCGGATTGATAGCCCGTAGTTTGATCAGCGGATCCCGCGGATCCCGCAATAGTGCCGCCAGTAGCATAGATTGTGATGTTGGGCAAGCTGGCGTTGAAGCAGGAAAAGTCGCTTACGGCTCTGGTGACGAGTTCCGGGATTCTGCGTACTGGGGTGGCGGAGCCGATGGCGGCGAGGTATAGGAGGGAAACCAACGTAGTCTGCATTTTGGTGGATGTTATATGACCAATGGCGAGTTGAACGATATCCCAGTTAGTTATAAAAGCCTTGGTCTTCTGGATGCGCACCCTCTCTCAGGTACAAACTGATTGAGAATGATAAATCACAAAACAATCGACCATGATCAGCAACAAGGCAGGCTGAGCTTTAATAGTTGCTGCGTTAATCGTAGTCACCTTCCCCTTTGGATTGTTCACCGGTCCAACTGCTCACCGGCCTCCCTGCAGAAAGCTTACCAAAGCGAATTGTTCGATATCGCGGTTGAAGCCGTTGTGCCTGCCGGGGAGAACCCGCCGAATTGGGTCGGGACCCATTCCGACGCCAGTGCTTCGGCAACTTTTGCTTAGCGGCCGAAGGCCGTGGCGATACCGAGTATGCATAAAATCACTCATATTCTGATCCAACGCATAGAAATTCCTATTTCCGATTAAACATGGTAAGCTTATCTGGGCAACTGATAAACCCGAGGATATTTCTCGTCCCCCCTCTCTCGCTTCGTAACAACGCGGGGATTGTGGATCGTGGCCGTCGGCAAACTTGGCGAATTGGCTGTCTTGATTGGCGGCCTCGCGTCTGGAAGTGGCTTAGTCGAAGCACTAGCCTTAGCAAAAAGCTCAAATTCGAGGATGCGATATGTATCCGTCCCTAATACAATGTTTATCCACACTGGAGCAGTTCATGCTCATTCACGGGCCCACGTGGTTTGGTTATCGCAGCCTATCAGTGGATATCCAGGCCCAATTAATGGCTAATCAAGGTGCGCACCAGAGATGTCGTTTCCGTTCTCCGGATCGGGCGGGGATGGAACAGTTCATTCAGTGATCGCCGGTTGGTTATCAGTGGGGTTCCGGACCCAATTATGACGGCGGTGAGTGCCATGGAAGTGTCATATCAAGATAGATAATGGGCCATTATCTATTAAATATCCGACCCCACCTACTGCCGTTTACTTATCAAATCGAAAGACGCTTCCAGAGTAACGGCTACATATCTAGCTTCCGATATCGATAAGCGTCCACATCAGCCTTCGGATGGTTATATTTGACTGTTTGTTTTACGTCTTGAAATGCGACAGGAGTGTAGAAAATGTGACAAGATAGGTAAAAAGTCGCGGGAAGATGTGGGAGGAGCGACGAGGTATGATACAATGGAGATGGGGTGTCGCTGTGTCATCCCTCTTACATGATTGAATTCATATGCTACTTGAAGGACATTGTCTGAATTCGCCCCAATATGTATACCCGGAGTATGGAAACAAGTGCGCAACTACATTCATGGACATTGTTTTAATTCATTACTGAAAGAACCCTCCTCGCCACAATTCTTCATATCACTAAAACTTTCCTCTTTCCACTCGAATATCGATAAGCTCATACAAGAAGCCTTATGTCATTCCAAGCATTGATCTCCGGTATCTCCATGCCCGATTGGAATCTTCATGATTTTTTTCATCCATGAGTTTCTCGCTTGCTTTGAAGCCACTGAGATTTCGGCATGTGGTTTCCATAATTCAAATCCATCTAGACAGTTTCTCATGTTAGCCTAACTCAGTTCTTATGCAATGGCTTGCAATGTGAACGACTTACGTGGACCTCCTGGCCACACGTGCAATTCGGCCTGGGTCCCAGCTTCCCATAGCTTCGACGCGTATGCAACAGCTTCGTCCCTGAACGGCTCCGCTGAGCCAACATCAATGTACGCCTCAGGTAGACCCACCAAATCTTTCCCTGTAGCCCTGCCTGCTGCCACACGATAGCTCACGTCTTCTCCTCCAACACGGTCATCCAACACACAATTCCAACAAAATTCATTCTGAGCAGAGGTGTAGATGCCAGAGTTCCA
Source organism: Calonectria naviculata (assembly GCA_003031705.1). NCBI lineage: Eukaryota > Fungi > Ascomycota > Sordariomycetes > Hypocreales > Nectriaceae > Calonectria > Calonectria naviculata. The sequence continues at coordinate 126,789 of NAGG01000382.1, forward strand.
AAATTGCTTGGACGACACTGTATTGTTGCGATCATCCAGCATAGGGCACATGAGCAATTGAGCACATAACTTTGGCCCTCCCCGATCTCTAGATGCGAGTGCTGTTGATGCTGCTAAGCCGGCTCCAGCGGAAGCTCCTGCCACCATGAGGCGATTAGCGTCAATCCCCAACCTCTCCAAATTCTCTCCGACCCAAGCAAGGCCCGCGAGACACTCCTCTACGAGTGCTTCACCCTTGCACTCGGGAGCTAAATGATAATCGATCGCAACCATAACGGCGTCTAGTTGTTTGACCCAGTCCATATCTGCGCCTAGAAGCCGGTCGCCTGAAATCATGCCACCGCCATGAAAGAACACGATCCCGGGGCGTGACTTCGATTGGCTTTCTTTCAATTTGATAATCTCTACCGTGATTAGGGAGTTTATCCCGGGGACGGATTGTTCCAAAAATTCCAGGTCCGGATCAGCGCGTGTTTCATGAAGAACATGTTTCCGAATCAGTGCTGATCTCTGCCGAAGTAGCTCTACTATGGTTTGTTTTAGCGCCTCTACTGGTCGACTGAAGGGTGCTTGGTTCACTATGTCAAGCATAGAAGGATCGTAGGGAGGGCGTTGACAAGGCTCGAAATCCATGGTGACGGGAATATCAGGTTGAAGATGATCAAGACATCACGGGAAATAGATTTCATTAATCAGCGGGCCAAAGCTGCGGTATATAGGCGATACACTATCCATGTCTTCTCGTCCTTGACCAGTAAGGCTCTGCTTGTCTCTTGCGGGCATTGCGTTATTCCATGGGTCGGGATATATCATCATCCGACGGGAAATAGCAAAAACGGGAAATCTCGGTAAGTCTTCCTTGCAATTCTATGGTCGGTTAATGTGGTCAGCGCGAGGCCGCGTCACTTACGGTCCAGGGGCTTGGACTAGAGTAAATTATGTCTTTAGCATTCTCTGTATTCTAAGTTGCTGTGAGCACAGGTTTGACATTCAGGTGGATCTCGACTAGCATTAACTGCAGAATTCGCGGGGTAGGCGACCTCCGTTTAAGGTTGACTTACCTAACGTGCTTCTTAGTCAATTTATCTATTTGTTTAAGCGCGACTATTGGCAATACTCCGTACCCTGTACTTTATCTAGTTGGTCCCGGGAAATTACCCCGAAAGGAAATATTCCATGATATGGCCCCACGGTCAGCATGTGTTTGTTGGGCAGCTTTTAAAGTCTCGTCTTACTCTCAGAGTTTAACCGCCTTGGTTTTCGCATGATTTTGATCTCGTGCAATTCTCGATTTAGAAATGACCTGCAGAGGAAAAACTTGAAGTCGGGCTGACATCCCACTCTGGTGTGCATTTTGCGCCTCTGCAGCTCTTGCAACCCCGCCTCGTATTGGTACTTGACATTAACAAACTGTTGACTCTTGTGATAACTAACAAAGCCAAACGCTGTGGTCGTCGGAGAAAAGTTTCGAGTATTAGGCAGCTTAATTCGCATAAATTAAGCCATATCTCGTTTCTCCAGAAAGTAATTGTGCATCCTCAAATATTTTTGGCATCGCACATCATGTCGATACAGATCCTTCTAAAGGGTGGCACCTTGCTACTCCACGATTCTCGAGATCATGTTTCTGCCCGAAAAGCTGATTTGCTGATACTCAATGGTCGCATCAAGTACATCGACGATGTAATTCAAGCCCCGCCTGGCGCTACAGTCATCGACTGCAGGGGTGATATCATCTCCCCGGGCTTCATTGATACACACAGGCATTTATGGCAATCGCAACAAAAAGGCCTTCATTCAGATCAGACTTTGTTTGATTACTATTACTCTGGTATGAACCTCAAATTACCGTTTTTTTATTTACCGGATAGCCTTGAAAGTAAATCTAATCGCCCAGTCTAGGCAACTTGGCAAGTTCTCTCTATCAACCAGAAGACGTATTCTGGGGCGTCCTGAGTAGCGCCATGGAATCCATCGACGCTGGAACCACCACAGTGGTTGATCATGCGCATATGAATTATTCAGCTCATCACAGTAGGAACCCCCATTTCTTCCAAGGCCTCAGTATACTAATTACTAACTACCTTAGACTATGAAGCAATCCGTGCAACCATCGCATCTGGAATTCGTTCCATATTTTGTTACACTGCTCACCCACGTGTGGCAGCGTGGCAGCCGGAGTTGAAGATGGACATGGACGTCCTTCCAGCTTGGGTAATGGATGGGTTTAACACTCTAGTTGCGGCACAGCCTTTTGATCCAAGAGGCCTGGTACAACTGGGCTTTGCCATGGATGCAATATTTGTGCCTCCGACTGTGGTAAAGAAAGCATTTGCAGAGGCTCGTCGAGCCAGGGTTCAACTCATTACTTCTCACGCTACTCGGGTGGGTGTGGCGAAAAGTAAGTCATGATATTCCTCATTCATGCCCACCCTGCACAATCTGCAAATATGTGCGCCTCCCTATGAGCAACTATAAATTAACATATTTTAGCTGTGCAATCTGTCATATCATCGATGCATGAAAATGACCTACTGGGACCCGATTTGTTACTCTCTCACGCCAATCAGGTATCGCCAGAAGAGCTTCACCTTATCGAACAGGCTGGTGTACATATTTCCAGTACTCCATTGTCCGAGATGCAAATGGGACACGGCTACCCGATCGGTTTGAAACCTGGATTTTCTTCGCTATCTTCCATTGGTACAGATTCTAACAGTATTTGTACATCCTACATACCAAGGCAAATGGAGGCTATACTTCAGTTTACTCGAGCACAGCGCACCGAGGAGAATATTCGACGCAGAAAACTGGAAACAAACGCCGACCCAACAGTAGAAGAAGTCTACAACCTCGGCACTATCTCGGGTGCCCGCGCCATCGGCCTCGATGATGAGATTGGGAGTCTTGCCATCGGCAAAAAGGCGGACATTGTCATATTTCACGGGCGTAGCCCGGCTATGATCTCCGTGGCTGAGCAAAATCCGCTCGCCGCTGTTGTACTTCATAGCTCTGTGGCAGATGTGAAAACCGTCATAATTGACGGGATCATCCGGAAAAGTCGTTTTACCCTGTGTCCCATCAAGATTCCAAGATATTCCCAAGATGAAAGCCAGGTAAACTTTGAGGCCATCAAGACTTTTGAATGGGAAGACGTGGCGGCTCGATTGAATGAAAGTCGGAAGAATATTCATATGAGGAGAAAGATAGTGGATGAGAAGGTAGCAAGAAGGGTGTTATCAAGTTCTTTGGTGAAGATTAAGGCACATGATTCAAAGGCGTAGTTAGCTACATAGGATAACTTCTAGATAATCTGACAATCGAACAGTTTTTAAATACGACCAAGGCCTACAATGCGATCTGAAGACCTCAGCTTTATTGTATATCAGTTATATAAGTTAAATACTGGGAAGAGCCAGTAAACGTATTTAAAGATTAATGCATTCATCCAGTGAAATATATCCATTTCCTAAGAAGGCTGGGGATAAATCCACATCCGAATACATCCCTTGGTCGCTTAAATTAGGACTAAAAGGCTGCTCTATAGACAGATACTTGAGCCATTTCATATGAAGAGGAGCATTAAACTGGTCCAAGATATAACTGATATCACTTACATGCAAAGGTTCGGTAACTTTGCGTGCCAATGCCTCGTAGCAACCTGTAATTATCCAGTCAGAGGTATTTCCTCAACTATCAATGCCAACACCTACCTAGGAAGAATTGGGCAAGTGCCGAAAATGAAGCGTAGTGCTGTAGGAATAATTTGACGACAAGCTTGCGCCGCGAAAGCTGCTCCTTAGCAGCCGGTCTGATCACCACACTCGACATGTCATGCAAATGCAACATGACGAGAATCGAGAATGAAATATAGCAGAGCGCCGGGTCTATGGCTGGGATACATAGAATATCCCATTGCTGGATGACCACGACCATGCGGTAGCAGATGTCAAGAGTACCCTGCCATTGCGCGTCCCACTCCGCGGCATCAAGCAGACGTGACGGCAGGCGTAAAAGCAGTCGTGCACCATATATCTTTAAAATAGTTAACAACCGACAGTGATAGGCTGCATCCGATTCCTCGCGTAATACTTGACGAGTTTGTTGCATATAAGTGTTTGGCAGCGCCAATTGTAAGGCACTCAAAGAGTCGTCCAACGCGGATATGCGATCTCGGATTGAGTGGCCCGGATTCTGATTAGAAAGACGCTTTAGCGTTACAGCTTCCTTGAGCAGTGAGCTAACGACCATGTGTAGACCAAAAGTCTTGTCTCCTTCAGCAATGGAGATGTCTTGGACAAGTTTCCACGAGTTTGTCCGGTCCGGTGTCAAGAAAATCTTCCGTGGTATTCTATTCTGGTCGTGGCTGGTCCATTGCGTATTTTGCGGAAGTGCCGTCTGTATACTCTCAATCTCGACTTGGTGCGGAATTGCCGTTGAGAAGCTTACGTGGCAGTCTAGGAGGTTCACACACCACCAGACAAGGCGCCAGTCTTCCAAGATATCCGCGCTTATCAAGTCCCAGCCAAACGAGGCTCGGTTTTCAACACTGTCAATCTGATGAAGCCCACATTGATAAGCTTTCCGAGTCAGTACCGCGATTCGGATCGCTTCCTTTTTGCTTGGTGTCTGGTGGAGGGAATACCATGCGAGCAAGCAGGCTGCTCGCCACTGGCCCAGGGCGAGAGGGTCGACAACGCTGTCTGCTTCTACCGTTGCAGAGTTGACAAGCTGAGATAAAGACAAATCCAAGTCGACATTACTGTGCCAAAAGTGTGCTACGGCCTTTGAGGCCAGCGAGTGCATTATGTCAAGCAGCGAATCGCAGATAGCACCGTTCTTGACTTCCTCCCGGATAGTATCATCCTGGAAAAGTGGAAACGCCACATTAATAGTTGCGGCAAATTTATTGGCCCTAATTGCGTATTGGTCCCAGCTCGGTCAAATAGTTGAAGACTTACAATTCACATTTCTGTTCCGGGGAGAGCTGAGGTAAATAGAATGGCGAAATATTTACTTCGCCGATTGACATGGTCGGGGAAAATACGGATATGGGCGTTCCGTATGATGTAGGTGGAGACATGGGTGATGCTATCTCATTAGTTGATTGCTTGGTTGTGCGAGGCCCTGTCATCAGGGTTAATTGGCCGATACTTGTTGGTGTATTCAAACGGACGTACCATTCTGAGAAGGTCGATTCTGCCTCTGGGTCACTCGGCTTCTTCTTTGAGCTCCGGGGCGAGGACCAGGCTTCTTCTTCGAAGACGAGTACATGCAGATGTATCCAGCCTCATTGCAAGCCGAGCAACAAGGATATTTCAAGTCACCTGTTTGTGGTTCATTTACTATTCAGCAACAACCATTTATAGAGCTGCACAAGTCATCTTACACTTCACCTTCTTCCTATATCAAGTCAGTAAATTGATGAGCCTGGCCATGAGAGGAAGTAATTACTGGACGCATCGATCACACACGCGAATTGGCTGGGTTTCCCCTTCGCCCTGGGGCGTATTCAGCGCCCATCGAATCGGTGCAGGGTACGGCACGGTTTCAACTTTTCGCTGCTGAGCCCTAGACATTTTGATGATTTTCCAAATGTCGGTTCCCTTCGAAATAAAAAGACGGATGCCGTGGTGGCGATCAACCTCAAAAAGCCACACGCAAGGCAAGCCATGCGATGTTGCACCAACGGCCAAGTGAGCATTCCCAATTCGAACAATCGATGCGAGGCTAGTCTGCACGGTTGCGGGCCCGGGCCTCTTTAATTCGTCCGTCGGCGTGTGGGAGCGTAAGATCAAAGTCCGCGCCTTGTAAGAGTGGGCGCACCGGTACGGAGCTTAATGCAAATTCCGGATCCGGCCCTGGCGCTTGGACAGAACGAGAAGCCCAACACACCGATGCCCTGGTAAACTTGGTGGCAGCTCTGGTGTCTATTGTATGCGGGCTCCCTCTTATTTGACAATATCCTTGTTTGTTACGTGTGTGTAAGCTTACGCTGGTCCGTCATGTCGTCGGCACGGCAGTCTATATTCCCGGCGCTAATTTTCGGCATTCCTTCAGCTGCATCGCTCAGCGCCGATAAAGCGACAAGAATCCAGGTATATAAACAACACGGATGTGGCACCAATATTCGGATTGTCACAGAACATCTTGTCGAGTATCAAGCAACAATATCTACTCTCTAATCATACCATAATTAAATAACACAATGAACGACATTAAGAAGGTATGTACATGATCTTTTGCAATGATGATAAGACTTCTAATTCGTCTGTATAGGTGATTATTATCGGAGCTGGCCCAGCTGGCTTGTCAGCGGCTCTCCATTTGCAGGCAGCTCACGGTATATCGTGCGTCGTCTACGAGATCCGATCTAAGCCCACTACACTGGGTGGCGCCCTCGGAGTCCCATCCAACGGTCTCCGGTTACTGCAGCGTCTTGGTCTGTACGAAAAGATGATGGCCAAGGGTTCCGAGACACAATCCATCGTTGTACACTCAATCAAGGGCGCAACGCTGGGTCAGACAGACATAACCTCGTGGAGCAAAAAGGAAACCGGGTTTGGATACCTCAGAATCAAGAGATCCGACGTCATGGAAGTGCTACTGGAGGCAATCAACGAGGCACAGATCCCGGTCTTTTACGGCAAGAACCTTACAGAGATTAAAGAAAGCGAAGGGGAGGTTACGACGACTTTCGCCGACGGAACCCACGACACTGCCGATCTTCTGATTGGGTGTGATGGCATTCACTCTGCTGTTAGGCAGCTCTACGTCGACCCCGAATGCGTGCCAGAGTATTCGGGTATCTCAAACATGTTTTCCCTTGTCAAGGTCGACGGACTGCCGCCTCCTGCTTCAGAGGTGAAAAACCTAGACGTAACCTTGACATCGGATGGAATGGTTGCCGTCACACCATGCATAACTTCTCGGGGAGAGTTTTACTGGTTCTTCTCTCGCCAGGTTCCTGTCCCCGCGACGGGCGATGTCCGTGATGGATGGGAAGAGAAGGGGAAAGAGGAGGTTGACAATATCAAGACGACTCTTCTAAATCTCATCGAGAATGAGAGCGAGTGGACGGCAATGCTGCGGGAGGTTGTGAACAAGTCGGACACGATCAAGTTCTATCCAGTCTACACGGTGCCCACGGGTAGGACATGGCACAAGGGCCGCTGCCTGGTCATTGGCGATGCCGCTCACGCAATGCCTCCCCACGCCAGTCAGGGTTATTCGATGGCGCTCGAGGATGTGTTTCTGCTGTCAAAGCTCCTGCAAAGCGACACCAGCAGTATCGACGACGGCCTGAAGACGTACGAGGAGAAGAGGAGAGCCAGGACAGAGCAAATGCTCAAGACAACTGAAAGGAATGGCACGGTGCGGGAGAAGATGAGCCCATTGCGGCTCTGGGCTACGGAGTGGGCTATTAGCACCAGCCTGTGGGCACTTAAGACGACAGGGTTGGACAAGCTAGGCCTAGGCCAACGACCTCTAGCTTACGACGTCGAAGAGGAGGAATTTTAGATGACGTATCTATTTCGCAACACCCCTGCCGTTGGCAATGTTTGTATATGTACTAGTAGCAATGTAAATTTTATCTCATTATTTTTTTTAAAAAAAAATAATGCTGCGGATCACTCTGGTTCACATTGCATAGGAGTGCTGGACTCGGTCTCATGTTGGGGTCGGAGCAACATTCCAACATTCTGTCCAAGAAAGTGCTTTATTTCCGAAGACAAAACTAATCAACTCATGAGGGTCCTCCAGGGAAGCAGCCGTCAGTCAGTCAGGGTCTCTATAGATCTGGTTTTACCCATTGGTTCGGTTCGCATCCTGGCCCTTGCCGAAGCCCTAGCGCCCTCGTCGTCTCGGTGCTTTGCATCGCAGATTCGTCTCCAAGAGACAGAGCTGCCTAGTTTATAGTGCCAGGACGTGACAACGTACTATTGCATGGTCAATGGTTGATTGGGAAAGGTGGGCAAATATCACGAATAAATACAAACCCAATGTAATGCATGCACATGTGTTTGCCTTTGAGCGTCGTAATTCGGGACGTCGGTTCCCTGTGGGTCCCTGGACAGGGGCATCAACGGGGGGTCCAAGCTCCACTGGAGATGAGGATGCTCGCGGAAACAGTGACGAAATGACAGGCAGGGAGTGGCCGGGGGTTTTGGTGGAATTGCAGAGTTTGGGGGGTAATCAAAGCATAAAGATGGCACAGTGACACAGTGCAGGGTCTAGAGGTAGGTAAATAGACCAAAAATACCAAAAATACAAAAATACCACAAAATAATCAGCTTGGACCGTCGAGGGTCGTGGATAGACTGGCTCTCGAGCCTCGGCAGGATTTATGCGCCACGTTAAGCGCCCAGTTTCAGGGAGCACAGTGCCGGAGTTATGCACGTTTGGGGTGAAACGCCGCCAATCGCTGCGTAAAAGCGTGCTGCATTGGACACAAACGGACACGAACGCTGCACCGCCCCCGGCGCGGGCTGCAGCGATTCCCACACTGTGCGGCCCCCGAGCCTCCCGACCGCTTTCGTCGCTGTCAGTCACCATCACCAACACCGTATACACGGTATACAAGAGACAATCCCACCGCGATGGCGTGCCTTGGGGGGAAGCCCAGCGCGGAGACACACACACCTTCCTTTCTTCGGTCGCATGACTCTGCCTGAGTAAAAAAAAAACCTGCGTCGGCCGGCATCACATTCTCACTCCGCATCTCCTCCCTCCGCCTCCTCCTCTCTCCTCCTCATCCTCCTCATCCCTCCTCATCATCCCAGGCCAGGCCCTCCCGAGCCGGCGACTGCGACGACGTCTAACCCCCCGCCACCGCCCAGACCGACCGACAAGCGACTTTCCTGTCAAAAACTGTCAGATTCTCTGCTAGCACAGACGACGTCGCGTGACTGTCGTCATCGAGAACCCACCCCGGATTCCAAGGCAGGCCGCCATCGCACACACACACACGCCTCCACCGTCGCCGTCGCAAAAACCTCCATCGCCATGGCTTGGGAACAGACTCAGCAGCGATTCGTTCGCTCCATCAACTCCAAGTACATCTACGGCCGCATTGTACGTCTTGACCGTTTTCCCCGTCATTCCCCTGCTGCCGCCTCTTCCCCGGTCGCCTCTGCTGCAACTGCTGCTGCTGCTGCTGCAACTGCTTGGTGGCTGTTATCTGTCTACACCACCACCTGCCGCTTCTAAACCCTGTTACTGGCTTTGGAGATCGGTCGCCACCAACCTTCAACCTGCGCACTTGTTCGATCTCCTGTTCATCGCTTCCATCCTGCATCCTTCATCATACGCCAATCAATCCTACCGAGATTACTTGTCTCGGTTTTCACATTCGTCGCATCTACCAGTCCCCTCCAAGACATGACCACACATGCTTAATTGTTATCAATGCGCCTCGATACTAACAATATCTGACTGCATAGCCTCTCCTCCATACCATCATCTTCCTCATCGAAATGGCCCTCGCTGCTCGACTTACGGCCAGATTCAACTCGTACTATGACGAACGACCACGTATGTACACCCAATGCTCCCCTCATTCGCCCTCCGCATGCGACCGGCATCAACGACGTCAACACCAAGCTCCATACCCCACACCATGACACCCACTTGCTGACACGGACATCTCAACTCTAGTAATGACCATGATGGTCACCAACGCCATCCTTGGTGGTGTCGCCGATACCGTCGCCCAGTCCATCACTGCCATCCGACAGCGATCCCACCGCAAGCCCGGCCTCAAAGATGACATCCCCATGTCCATCCAGGACGTCGATCGCAAGGGCGGCTACGTCCCCGACTCGAAGGCTCTGCCTCCCCCCTTCGACTTCGAGCGCCTTACCCGCTTCATGGCATACGGTTTCTGCATGGCCCCCGTCCAGTTCAAGTGGTTCCGCTTCCTCGAACGCATCTTCCCCATTTCCAAGACGAGCGCCTTTGCCCCCGCCATGAAGCGCGTGGCCTTTGACCAGCTCATCTTTGCGCCATTCGGTCTTACAGTCTTCTTCACCACCATGACCATCGCCGAGGGTGGTGGCCGCCGCGCAGTTGCCCACAAGCTCCGCGACATGTACGTTCCGACCCTCAAGGCCAACTACGTTGTTTGGCCCGCTGTGCAGATTGTCAACTTTCGCTTGATGCCAGTTCAATATCAGCTTGTAAGTCATCATTAGTTCAAGCAGCTGTTGTGAGTTTTCTAACACATTGCAGCCATTCGTGTCGACCATTGGTATTGCCTGGACTGCATACCTGTCTCTGACAAACTCCTCGGACGAGTAAATAATACACACTATATCGATTCCCCCCACACTATGAGGGCAAAGATTTCCTATGTCACTCCTCGATCATCTTGACTCTTTGGAGAAGGTCATGATGCGGGACAATTACAACTGAAATACAGAGTTTCCTTTGGGTCTGTGCTTGGTACGCTTTCCCACGGTTCGGTTCCGGCGGGGGTTACTTGCATTTGCTTGAGACATCAATCAATGTCGGTCTCTCTCTTGTTTTCTTTGAGTTTTACTGGGCTGGGCGTTTCGGGAGTTAAAAGAAGACAACTCGTGTGCTTCTTCGGATTGGTCTAGTCTGGTCACGGTCAGGATGGTCAGCAGAGAAGCCCGTTGGGGGGTCGTCTGTTTTGCATGTACGTGAGGCGCATGGGTATGTCAGTCACAAAATAGAATGCAGAAATTGGCCATCTATCTACAGTGGAAAGGACTCGGATCATGTAGAAGTATGCACGTGATGATTTGCTCGGTTGAAGCGTCCGTCCCTTCGGCCCGCGATGGTTCCCTAGTCCCGTTGACTGGGCCAATGGGCCTGCGTGCCAGAGATTGGACGGTACCAAACCCGAGGATGCTTCGGTTGTCTGGTAGTCTGGATGCGATCTGAATCTCCACTCGAAGCACAGAGCTGGCCTACCGGATGACGACATGCAAGATGCTTGTCCGGGCAAGGCATGGCAAGGCAAGGCCAAGGGCCAACATATGACCCTTTTGGCCCTGGAAACGATAACCAGAGGCCCGAAAATAGAGAAAAACCGGGGAAGCCAAGCGGCCGCATCCGGGATCCCGCGTGTCGGTCCCGCGTCCGCGGCTGCAGCCGGGCGTTTCTATTACTGCATCATCGCCGGAAGCCGGGGGGATTCGGGACTATGCGTGACGGCATCTGGCCGAGCTTTTTGGGTGGTCTGTTAGTAGAGCAAGGCGGCATGAAGGAGGGAAAAAAGAAGACTGAATTAAAAGATGAGCGAAAAAAAAGCTATCGGAGAGGGGTTGGTGTGACTAATAACATGTGAGTGATTTTTGTTGTTCAAGAAGAGACTTTTTTTTTTTTTTTGTTGAGAGAGCGAGGAGGCACGTTGGAGTGATAATAATGGCACTCCGTAATGATAATGATTAGAGAGCTCTGGCGCTTGTCCGGGGAGTGTCACGTCAGAGGCGAAGCTCTGAAAGAGGGAGAGCGCGCGCCCCCCCCCCCACTGAGGGACAATTGGGCGGGGTGCGGTGGTGGTGCTCTCACCTTGGTGAAAACAAGGCCGACCTTTACACCGCAGCCCGGCCGACCCAGCAGCCCACCATTACGCAGCGCCCGTACCACACGACAGACCACTGCTGGGAGAGGGCAAGGGGGAAGGGGAGGGGAGGGTCCAGTTCGGCCACGAGCCTCCGTCCAGGGGAACGGGTTTTGTGAGAGAAAAGCAGGGCGAGATAGGGGCAGAGGTGTTTTGCGGCTACTGCGGACGGGCGAATAATGGCCAAGTCTGCTCGAGCGTGTGCGGCAGCGCGGGTGTGCACTGGAGGAGGTGTCAAGCTGAAGCAACCCCGCTGCCGTCACCTTGTTGTTCCCCTCCCCCACCTTGTCGCCCTCGCTCCCTCTTCGGCGCGTTGTGGCAGCGGCAGTGGCAGTAGCAGCAGCAGTAGCAGCACCAGCACCAGCAGCTCTCCTTGTTCCATCAGACCACGGCGGCACCAAATTTCTACCTTTTCTACCTCGCCATCCTCCTTGAGGCATTCTCTTCTTTCTTCTCCTCTTCCTTCTTCCATCTGCACCGCATTTCGCCATCCATCAGAAACCATGTCGCTGTCCAACAAGCTCTCCATCACCGACCTTGACGTCAAGGGCAAGAGGGTCCTCATCCGAGTAAGTTTGCTGCTGTTTGCGCGCGTTGCCCCGCCATCCTTTTTTTTTGCTGTCGACTGCCCGCCGGCCTGTGGTCATGATGATGCCATCGTAAATCATATCATGGCCCTTTTAGAGCTCGGTTTGAGGTGTTCCGATGTCTTGGTCATGGGCAATTCCTGTTTCCCCTGGGTTGCACTCTGCTCAAGACACATGATGAGCACCCCGCCTCAACCGAATCGTCGCCATCATCACCACCACTGCTACCCCGCGTTACTCTCTTTTTTTCTACCATCCCTCAAGCTAACTCAACCCCCTTCTCCCAGGTCGACTTCAACGTCCCCCTCGACGCCGACTTCAACGTCACCAACAACCAGCGCATTGTCGGTGCCGTCCCCACCATCAAGCACGCTCTTGACAATGGCGCCAAGTCCGTCATCCTCATGTCCCACCTCGGCCGCCCCAACGGCGCCGTGAACCCCAAGTACTCCCTCAAGCCCGTCGTCGGCGAGCTCGAGAAGCTCCTCGGCAAGTCCGTCACCTTCGCCCCCGACTGTGTCGGCCCCGAGGTTGAGGAGATTGTCAACAAGGCCGACAACGGCTCCGTCATCCTCCTCGAGAACCTCCGCTTCCACATTGAGGAGGAGGGCAGCTCCAAGGACAAGGAGGGCAACAAGACCAAGGCCGACAAGGCCGCCGTCGAGACCTTCCGCAAGGGTCTGACCGCCCTCGGTGACGTCTACGTCAACGACGCCTTCGGCACTGCTCACCGTGCCCACTCCTCCATGGTCGGTGTCGACCTGCCCCAGAAGGCTGCCGGTTTCCTCATGAAGAAGGAGCTCGACTACTTTGCCAAGGCCATCGAGTCCCCTGAGCGCCCCTTCCTTGCCATCCTCGGTGGTGCCAAGGTCTCCGACAAGATCCAGCTCATTGACAACCTGCTGCCCAAGGTCAACACCCTCATCATCTGCGGTGGCATGGCCTTCACCTTCAAGAAGACCCTCGAGAACGTCTCCATTGGTAACTCCCTCTTCGACGAGGCTGGCTCCAAGATCGTCGGCGAGCTCGTCGAGAAGGCCAAGGCCAAGGGCGTCAAGCTCGTCCTGCCCGTCGACTACATCACTGCCGACAAGTTCGACAAGGATGCCACCACCGGCAAGGCCACTGACAAGGAGGGTATCCCCGACGGCTGGATGGGTCTGGACTGCGGTGAGGAGAGTGTCAAGCTCTACAAGGCTGCCATCGACGAGGCCAAGACCATCCTCTGGAACGGCCCCGCTGGTGTCTTTGAGTTCGACAAGTTCGCCAACGGTACCAAGGCCACCCTCGACGCCGTCGTTGAGGGCTGCCAGAAGGGCGGCAAGACTGTCATCATCGGTGGTGGTGACACTGCTACCGTCGCCAAGAAGTACGGAGTCGAGGACAAGCTCAGCCACGTCTCGACCGGTGGTGGTGCCTCCCTGGAGCTCCTTGAGGGCAAGGAGCTGCCCGGTGTTACTGCCCTGTCGAGTAAGTAAAAGTATTTAATATGATGAAGGAACATTTTTTAAAAAATCGTAAAAGGTCGGCTTGGGAGGGCTAGTCTGTAGCAAGCATATATCCAATACCAATATAATCCGACGTTGAAAGTTGCCCAAAGACTATTGAAAGCACGGTGCAGGTGAAGGAATGAATATCACGGCGGTGACGTCTCAGGTAGTTGATGTTGAGTTCAAAAGCGGTCAAAGCAGTGCCAGTTCCATTCGCGTTGTCAATCATTCATTAATAACGGACCCAATCTAATGCTGGTGATGGTCTATCTCTGTTCCCATTTCTCTTTTCCTTTGGTGACCGTTGTTCATCTCCGTTTCGAGGCCTCGACCTTCTTGAGCTCCTCCCTGTGATTACTAGTTAGCCTTCTGCTCGAAGGAGTGGATGATGGATAATGAAGGGGACAAGGACGGCTGCGGAGACCGTTTTCGGGTCGTGGTAGTTGAGGAATGACGAACAATCGTCTCCGAGTGTAGTGATGGGGTTGGCCGGGGGGGGGGGAAGACAGGTAAACCCACTTTAGTTGCGTCGAAAAGTCATCGTTGGTGTCGTCGTCGTCCCAGCTCTCCTCCCAGAGGTGCTTGGTCTGCTGATTGCCCTGGGCGGCCTCGGTCTGGTCCTCCGGCCAGTCTGGATGTGTGGCTTTGTCAGCGATGTTCTGTTTGCGTCGGTGATGACAACGGGGAGGGGGGGCCCAGGCAGGGTAGCTAGCTCGAGCTATAGCTGCAGGTACTCCCCCAGCCTCTCGTTGAATATTGGGCATTGCTTGATGCAAAGAGGGATGCGGAATGTGTAATTCGGGCGCGGTTCGTACCGTCAACGGGGAAGTCCTCGAACTCGTCGTCCTCGCCCAGTGCGGTGGGCTTCTGCTCAGTCTTCTGCTCGGGCTTCTGCTCGACGGGCTTCTCCTCGGCGGGCTTGGTGTCTGAGGCCATGGCTGCTGGCGGGGTATGGAGAGGTGATTCGAAAGGTGATGAGGAGCAGGTAGTGTTGTTTTGGTGGGAGGTGGTTATGTGTTCGAGCTGGCGGCGGTAAGGAAAAACAAAATGATGCGTGTTGAGAAGCTTGCGATGTTGGATCGGAGCCTTGCGCAACGAGGCGGCGGGCCAGATGGGCAGGCGGGACAGCGCGTGGCGGAGGTCCGGGGCGCGGAAGAAGTGACGGGCCGTTGGGAGGCGAGGGAGCGAGCGAGGCCCTGTGGTGGGTGTAGGGTAGGTCAGCCTCAAGTAATATCTGAGAGCCAACAAACACCCAGATGGGGAAGGTGATGATGCATTGATTGGAGCGGGCGCCCAAATTACGTAGAGAGCTTTTTTTTTCTGTTACGGCAGGGATGGGCTGGTCTGAAACCGATGGAGGGGGGCGGCGCGGGAGAGAGATGTCATTGTTCTTCAATGATCTACGGGGCTTGGGGGGGCTTGGTTTAGAATCTAGATTCGACGGGTCCTGCGTGGTGGGCGAGCTGGGATGTGCTGAGCTGCGAACTGAGCAAGCCATTGTTGGAGCTGTGGCATGCTTGGCTGGAATGGGGCGACTGTTGGGAAACCATGATTTGCGAACTAAGATGACAAAAGTGGTTGTGATTGCTTCCTTCTCCCTCATCAGAACTCGTCAGACTCATCCAGATTGATAATGGCCTAATTTCTGTCAAATCCAGGGCATTGATACAAAGGCAAGACATGCATGGTGCGTGCCATACGGCAGCCGTTTCTGTTCTGCATCATGGCTCATGCAAGTCGAAGCAAGTGTAGCGCCGCACCAAGCATTGAAAGCAGAGACAGCTCCCCTCGCCGAGCCGCCGCCGCCGCCCCATTCCCCGCTAAAACAAGAAGCTGGGAAACTAGAGGCGCCGCCGCAGACGCTGGAAGCTATGGGCAACCAGCCAAGCTGGGCAAAAGATAGGTAGGGGAGGCATAAAAAATTAGGGTGGGACGCAGCGCCAGGGCTGCTGGTAGAGCACCAGACAGACAGACCAGTGAGAGAGAGAGGGATTCCGCCTAAAGTCCGCACAAGGCGAGCCTATGACATGGCGGCTCACGGCCCCGAGGTGCCGGCTATCTCCATGCCTCGTGGAGCTTGCTTGGATGGGAAATGCGAACGGGACAAATAACCCACTCACTCTTGTGCTAAAAGCCTCGTTTTCGGTTTCTCTTTCTTCTTTCCTTCTGCTCCTCCTCCTCTTTCTATTTATTCTCTGCAATTCTTACTTGCTCATTCTCCCTGTACCTTGCAGGCCTTGCCATTTTTAGCATTGGAATTTCCAGGGGTTTCAAACATTTTTTTCCCCTGAAGCTCACCACCCACCACTACCCCCCCCCGCGGTGCTCCGCTTCCCGGATCAACAGTGCTCCAACACCTTTTCGTATCAGCGGGGTTCACGTCATTCATCCCGCCGTCGCCGTCCGCTGCGGCGCTCGAAACGGGGTTAAGGCTAAAAGAGCACTTAAGTACCCTTTCCCCCCAAGTTCAGCCCCCGGGACGTCAGCAATCGGGGCTGAGCCTTGGTCATCGCCAGTTGGGAATATATTGCTGCCATCACCGCCTTTTGTTGTTACTTGTGTCCTGCACCAAAAAGCCGGACCCGTTTTGAGCGCCCAATTGTGTCGTTCTTAGTGTCGATTTTTCGGGGGGTCGCTGCAACCAAGCATTTTTAGTTGGCGATTCGCTGGGGGGGTCTGGTCTGGTCTGGGTCTTGGTCTTGGCACTCTTTAGGCGTGCATCTCTTTTCCAACGTCCCCTCGGGCATCCCTCCCCTCACTCCCACTCCCACTCTCCCAATATTCCCAATATTCGCCCCGTGCTGAGCCGGGAACCGTCGAGATGAGTCGTTTAGCAGGCTGGTTCCGCTCCAGCGCGAAGCCCGAGGCCCCCAAGGTCGAGGGCGACGCCAACGGCAGCGACAGCGACTCGTCGGATAACTACTCCAAGGAAATGGCCGACATTGACGACGCCATGCTATCGTCCAGCCTCATCATGAACGACGACATTGACGGCGCCTGGGAGCGCCTCCAGAAGGGCGATTCATCTTTTCACCAGCTGGGACTGGCCGTGACAATCTTCATGCGGTCGGTTCTCGGCTTTGAGAAGTCGGTCATGACGGAGACGACGACCAGGCTCGACGAGTGCGAGGCCAAGGCGTGGAATGACTACAAAAAAGCCCAGAAGCATGGAAAGGCCCGCGCAGGGAGCAAATTGTACCCGCCCGGCACCGAATTTGAGCTGGTGCGTGCCGAGACGCAGCTCATGGGCGCCGTTGTGGGCGTGCTGCACGAGAGTCTCATCGAGGCCATGAAGAGCTTCTACAAGCTGCGCAAGGCCTTCCTGACGCTCGACGCCATCATTGCCGCCGAGGAAAAGGCTCTGGCCGAGCAGAAGGCCAATAGCGGTGCTGACGGGGCTGCCGACGAAAAGGCCAAGACCGACTCCAAGCTTGACGTCAGCAGCAAGGCCGACTCTGTCGATGCCAGCGAGCAGCCCTCTGGATTGCAGACCCCCGCCAACCCCACGGATCCCTCGACTGCGGCCACCACCCCCGAGATTGGCAGCACTGACGAGCAGCTTCTCAA
>NAGG01000383.1:0-45004 GCA_003031705.1 Calonectria naviculata
CTCCCCGGGTGGGAAACCCCTCGTCGCCCCCTCCCCTCCCAAAAAATAAGATAAAAAGAACACACATAGAATGATGCCATGTCATGCCATGCCGCCGATTCTCGACGACTCTATCACCTAGAGGGTCGGCTCTAGTACTGACAAACCCATTAGACCGAGTACCTCGGATCGATCCTCGGATGTTCCCCATCACAGCGAGGCCGGTGGACGGAATCCACAGAATCGAAAGGCACCTGACGCGAAACACACAATCAAGCAAACACAACGCCGGTCCTCTCCCCTTGCCATCCTGATCCGCCCTTGCCAACCAAGTCCGTCCAGGTAAGGAGCCTCATCAGCCACGTTCCTCCTGACTTCGTGCCCAGTTATAACCCAAAACAAATAAATATCCGATATCCCTTGCGCCATCGCCGAAAGAAATGGGTAAAGTGCCATTACGGTTCCTCCTCGGATCCTGGACCGCCACCAGTCCGGATGCTCGGGGAGAGGCTGATGGTCATCTTCTTGGGGGCGCCATTGCCCGAGCCGGCTGTGAAGCTCTTGCGTCGTCGGAGCGAGCCGTGGGGAGGGCCTGACGGTGTGGTCACGGAACCACTGCTGTTGCGTCGCTTGTTGTGCATCAGCTTGCCCAGTTCATCCTCGTCCTCATCCTCCTCACGCCGGCGTTTTTCTGACAGGCGTTCAGGGGGTGGTATTGTTCCCAGTCCTCCATCGCTCCTCACATCCGGTTCTGATTCACCCTCACTCGACTGAATTTCCGACGAAGCTTCGGGGTCGGCATTTTCATCCGCCTCCTCGTCCGAAGCATAATCAACAAGGAGTTTCGACGTAGTAGAGCCATTGGTCGAGGGCGCCTTCTCCCCATCCTTAGTTTGTTGCTCATCCTCATCCTCTGGGTCAGATGCGGCCCAGTAATCTTCTTGCTCCTGATCCACAGTGATTTGCTCCATGAGTCTTGCATTCGCAGGTGGCCTGCGGCCCATATCATCCTCGGCCTCTAGGAAATAGTCCATGTTGGACGTGTAACCTTGCGTCTGATCGTATCGAAGGATAAGGTCTCGGAATGTGCCAATGTAGTTTAAGTTGAGTAGTCGTTCTCTATAGTTAACCACAAGATGCTTGACCAAATCCTTCAAATTTTCTTTCTTGATATATTCGAAAAACTCGAGCGACGCCGAGCTCAAGAGGTTATCTCGGGGCATCGTCTCAACCAACACGTCGAGAATCGGGCCCAAAACCTGCTTTTCAGTCAAATGTTTGATATAAAACTCATCCTGGAGCGTAATCAAAGATCTAAAAAATCGAATAGCAACTAAAAACACAGTTAGCATATGCAAACTTATTAGTGTTGAAGCCATTCGTACCTAGGCGCAAGTACTTCTCTGGGCACTCGAGAAGTTGAGCAATCCGTTGGCAAATGTTGTTCGTCATGACGAAGAATTTGCAACGTAGGTTGTGTTGGCGGATAAAAAAGCAAAGAATTTCAATCAGATACGTAAACATGGATGCTTGCTGCACGGGGAACTTCATATCCGATCTCTTCTCGAGATCAATCAACGGTTTGAAGAGTCTTAGAGCCGAACGCTCGTAAAAGCGTGTCAAGAACACATCCTGCTGAGGATCAATGCTCGGCGGAGGCCTTGGCCGTCCGGCAAAGTCGCCATTAGCTTTTACAAAAGCCTCAGCGCCCTGCACTGGTGGTCCGGGATCGAGTAGAACTTTGAGAGCTTCTGAAATCTGAGACTTCACTCCGAGGTCGACCTCTACGAGAAGAAGATCAATCAACGAGTCGGTCAGTGGCGCCTGGTTCTCGTGCATTTGCCGGTAGATGGTCTGACGAATCATCTGAGGATCGTGGTCGATAATTGAGATCAGGATATCTGTAGCTCCAACACGAACGCCAACATCGCCATGTCGGAGTCCAAAATGAATTACTTGAAGAAGCCCATGGGCAATGAAGTTGTTGTACAGGGTTTGTCGAGCCGGCGGCTGAATGTTCTTGGCAATCGCGCAGCACTGCTGGATAAACAAAACCGCCTCCTTCTTTCTCTTTTGATCCGGGACTGACGAGGTAAAAATGCCAAAAAGTTCGTTGAGAAATACTGCGTTCGCTTGAAGATGCTGGACGATATCGACTTGATTGAAGAAGATGAGCGAGTTGAGAACGGAAAAGGTAGGGTCGTCGAGAATTCGGGCAAGAACAACGTCCTTGAGGTATTGGAGGCGGTAAGTCTGGTGGATTTTTCTTTTCGTCTGCTCATCTTCGATAGGGACCACCTCCTTGTATCGGCCTTGGTTGTCCAGCCAGTGACGGTGGTTAGCCTTGTGGCTGGGGAAATCGGGGTCGTATTCCAGGGCGCCGACGACTCCGAGGACGCATTCGTCCGATACTGCATGCTCGATAATTGACGTGTCGTTGAGAAGGATTATCGTCTTCATAATGTTACATAGTCGATGTAAATCTTGCAAGCTTTCCAAATCTTCAGCGATCTCGACCAGAGGAATAAGTCGGCCAATGTAATCTTCTGCCATGATAGCCTTGGCGAGTGCATCGCGACCGTTCGCCGTTGAACTCATTATTCGCATGTTCGTCTCGATCTCCGGAAGATTTCCGAGCTCCGCGGCAGGAAGGCTGATGGTAGCAGGTACTTCAATGGCGAGGTCGTCTGAAAGATCATCTAGGGAGTACGTTAGTAAAAAGCTACATTCGCAGAGAGCGCGTTTTGCCCGTACCGGCGCCACCGATGTTGTTATGGAACGACTGCTGAACGCTGCTGACGAATCGCCTATTGAAAATTAGCGCCGGCTCAATACACCTCACAAAGCGGTCAGTGTAGAAACAAACCATATCATCGCACAGCCTTCTGGTTCTTGAAAGCTCAGTGCCATATCGACACCACTTCCAGGTTCTTGCCAGACAATGAGCGTTTCTGTAGCCAACAAGTCAGATATAAAAGTCGAGAGATCAAACGATGAAGCAATAAAACATGCCTTGTTGCTTCTGAAATCCATCCTCTTTTTGGATTTTGGTCTCTAGGAGTAGGCGCTCAGGCTGGTCCTCGGATTCGACAATGACCCGAGGGTCTTTCCGGCCATCTTCGGTCTAGCATTGAGAT
The DNA here is from genome assembly GCA_003031705.1 of Calonectria naviculata. NCBI lineage: Eukaryota > Fungi > Ascomycota > Sordariomycetes > Hypocreales > Nectriaceae > Calonectria > Calonectria naviculata. Next base: position 3,117 of record NAGG01000383.1, read on the forward strand.
ACCATGTTAGCGGTACAGATTCGGCGCAGTCAAGAGAAATCGCAGGGGGAGAGCATACAGTCGCGAAGGATGCCGTGCAAAATCCGGTGCCTCGGTCGAACCAGTCATTGTTGCGCAGCTCGTAGACCTTGACGCGCTTCTTGTCGGTGGGCTGATGAGGCACGGGTTGTGCCATCATCAAAGGCTCGGGTTCCCCCTCGACGGCGAGGTTCGTATACGCTGCCAAGTCTGGGGCGAGTTCCAGGTGTTGCTGCAATGACAGCTCGGAGGGTTCGTTATGACTCAGGATCGTAAGCGCCGCCACGGTTGATCAAGGTGCGCGCGGACACGGCGCGGCGTTGGTCGAGTTTGGGGAGGGCGGACGTGAAGCTGCGCAACGACACGGCGTGTCAAGTAGCGTGTCGGGCGAAGGCCTATCAATGCGCCATACAATCAAGGGCGAAGCGAGAAGGCCGGCGCGGTTATCGGAGAGGATGCCACGCCACGAACCCGGGGGATGGACGTAGGCCGAGGTGTCGGGAAGAGGCGGACAGCGACAGCAAGCTGCGGCAAGGCGCGACGGAGAGGCTGCTGCGACGACGACAGACGCAGAGAGAGCCAAGAGCGGCCGAGTGGAGATGGGGCGGGTAAGCGATCGGGCTCCGACAAGTGAGGACTTTTGAGGCTGTCGAGGATTGCGGATGAAGTGGGCAATGCGCGTGACCAGGCTGCCAGATGGTGTTGGGTTTGGGGTCTTGGGGGCTTGGGGGGTACTAAGTCGAGGGGGGGCCCCTTCTTCCCAATTTTCGGCCTCCTTCCTCAGGGAGCCACGCGATGAACTGTGGCTGGGTCCTCTTATCGTCCAATCACGCGCCAGATTTCGCATTGTAAAATCACGTGATCCCGGCTTCGGCCACATTGCCGCCGTCAACCTGCGCCCCCTTGGCCCGATCAGGCATGACGCTGGAAGGAAAAGCTTTCTGTCTGCTGTCCACTCTCGTGGTTGCATCCCATGTGCGATTGCGGATCGTGATGTAATGCATCCCAACCAAGGCAATCGGGCGCCCATCCGAACCGGCTCAGGCTCGCACAACGCACCAAGCTGGCGGTCATCGCATCACCGTCGCCAAACCATTTTGTCCCAGGCATGTCTGTGCCCCGTATTTCTCTTCCATCCCGCCCTTTTCCAAAAATTCGTCAGTGAAAACCCCACACACGGCCCGTCGGTCAAGAATGTCCCTTAATATGACCCCAGTCGATGTCTCAGTAAAAGACCATTTGTCGGAGACCCTGAACAAATGCGGGTATTCGAGATATCCTCGATCTTCCGGGCCATCTCTCAGTTCCCTTCAAAAGCTTGATGCCATATATTTCAGGAGCCCAAAACGACATACTGTGGGTATCGATTGTCTCGGCTACTCCATCAAGATATATATATATATGGTTAGAAGGCGTCTGCAGAGTTAGTGATAAAGGTGTCCGTTTTTGAAGCAAAAATACTTGACCATCTGCATTCTTTTTCCTCAATATGTCTGCATGTGAACGAAATATGTACGTCAATCGTCTCAGGGTCGGTTACACAACGTGATATCGCCAAGTCCAAATGAGGTCATAAGAAAGGTTTCACAATAAACCAAAGCAACCCTTCGGTCATGAACACCATCCGGGCGCAGCGCTTGCTGCCCTCTACTGGTTTGTCCATGGCTGGTTTGTTGGTTCATGACATTTATTCATTCTGTTCAATCAGAGCCAGGTTATTTCATTGGCATGAATGACCGAGAATGAGCTGCACGCGATACACGCTACTACTCAGTCAGCAGTAAGTGCATCAGCATAATCTCGATGAACCAAACAACACAAGTTGACATTAAGATGTCGAGTGGTTTTTTTAAACGGCATCTAGGCCATTTATGACATGTTGCCTCGATTCGCCTCATATTTCCGTTTCTCCGGGTATAGGGGGTGTGTTCTTACTCGAGCAGCAAGCCTAGCAACGGCCTCCAAGCACCGGGTCACACCAGTGAAGCCACAGCCCTACACACAATCACAAACACCGGTACGGTGGCATTTCAAACATATCAGGAATAGTTCAGGAACCAGGACATTCCAGCTGAACCAGCAGTCCGGTGTTGACGTCGGCGCGCGGAGATGTGAGTAATCAACAACTCGGGATGCAAGGCGGAAACAGCCACAAACCGGCTAGACCGATCGACAGCACACGATGGAACATCACAACAACCAAAGAAGGCAATTAGCTATCGTAACCACCCCCTTTTGGGCCTTGTGGCGCCGAGCTAGGAGAAAAGGCCCCGATTCCCGGTTTCTGGGAAAAGTGACGGGCTCTGGGATTTCTCAGACTCCGTCCCGGCCTGAGTTGGCCTGGGCCGGTCCCAAAGGTGGCACGCAGCTGAGGCTCGGAGTTTAACCCTTCTAGGAAACTTCCAAACATTCTAGCGCCACATCGAAAGAGTCCCGAAAAGAATCGGATTAAGCGCCAGAGTTGTTGTGTGTGTGGGACGCTGTCACAAGTGATAGCCTGCCCCCTCCCCCTGTCCAATGTCATGGCAACTATACAGCAATTTCGCCTTTCTTCCTCTTTTTACTTATCTGTTTTTTTTTTTTTCTTCATTTCAATTATTATGTTACACCGAGATTTATTACACGTGGAAAATTAACCACAATGAATCCGGGACCCTCGGTTGCATCAGGGTTTATCTTATGCATGGCCAGTACCAAGCTGGTGTGCGAAACACGAGTCGATGAGCACGAGCCGGCTGGTGGCAGCCTTCGTCAATGTGGCTTAGGGAGAGACAATCTATCCCTGATGTAGATCTGCAGGGGGGCTAGACTCGGGGTCGGAGGCCATGAACACGAAAGATAACCGTTCTAAAGTTTAAAAAAAAATCTGCAGGTCGTTTGAAATGAGCCGACTCATAGCGTAACCGAAACAGTGACACCAATTGGGATAGTGAACACACCACGAGGCCCAGGTGTCATGGTAAGATATTAGGACTCAGGGCCGGTGACGTTAGACACCATGTTCTCAATCGCTTTAAGGGATTTGCAGAAACAACCAACGACGCGAGGGAGATAGCACACGCGTATCAAAGCACTCTACGAGTTCTTAAATGTTATTCTAGGACAGTAACTGGTGATGTTATAATTCCAACAGAATGCTGAGGTTGGTTCCGAGTGGGCCGGCGATACGCGTAACTCGAAACAGCCTCCATAAGATCCATCATCCATATCGCCAAGGAGCCCTGCAAGCAGCCTCAGCAGCTGTCACACACACGAGCATGCGAAGCCTTGCGGAGAAACTGGTTAGTCGGCCGTCGGATCCAGCGGCAGACGACCCGGAAACCAGGCCAAGGTGCGGATCATGCAGCTATCGCTCTAAGGAACAGATAGTCTCCGCAGCGAAAAGCACGGAGCAGCTCGGCGCCGCGCGGAAGCATTTATTCGAAGCCATTGGAAGGATTTGTAACAGCGAGCCTGTGACGAGGCGTTTTCCCTGGGCCTATGATGGCGTCGTCAGGGCTTGCCCAACGGCCAGGCCCGTCTCGACCAGGTTCCCCGCCCGGGGTGCGCGAGTCGAGAGTGCAAAGCCGAAGGGTGCACGATCCAGATAGCTGGGATCGAGGCCGAACGCCTCTGGCACGAGGGGGTGGAGTGAGCCGGCGTTGGTAGCCCGATGTACGTACAACAAATCCCCTAGCAGCCCTAGTCCAGGGCGTTTGGCAAGCTCCCGCAGTCCAGCATGGCACAGCGCCATGCAAGTAATTGAAATGCTTCGGAACAAGGCGAGCGGACAAGGTTTTGCAACGGAGAATTGGTGGAGATGGGGCGGGTACCTGACGGACGGTTTGTGACGCATGGAGACGGCGAGTTGTGAATACGAAAAGCCACAAAAAATGGCCGGGATGCACACTGCAATAGCAGCAGCCAAAACGCACTGTATGACTCTGGTTCAAGCAGGGCGGCGGCACAGTAAACAGCGAGGTTGGGTGTCCCACGGCCTGCGACAACTCGGACCTCCCTCCCGTCCTTGGACGCCGACCAGGCGCATGAGGCTACTCCCGGTAACCTTGAAGCGGGTCCCGTTTGGCGTGTCGCAGAATGATCCCTTCCCCCTGCTCGGGTGCTTTAGTTAGGCCTTGATGTGCTGGCCTTGGGTTGGCTGGCTGTGCTATTTTTTTTTTGGCTCCATTGTTTAGCTGCGTGTGTCTGATGCAGATGCGCCAATCGTACCTCTATCTGGGTGCTGCGCGCTGGATTTACCATACTGTACAAAAGGGCAGCATCGCCAGGGCTGAGGTGTTGCCGGGTTTCGGGCGTTTTCTCATCCCACCTCCATCTTCACTTTTTTTTTTTTGGAACTTCCTTTCGCCCCTCGAAAGACTACACTAGGCTGCCATTGTTGTCAGTGGCGGCGCGGCAAAGGCCCTTCTAATCCTCTTCCAGTCAATTGGCGTTCAATCCAGGAACAGAACGAGTCAGACAGCCACTAGCCGCGACCTCTCGGCCACGCACCGTTGAGTGACGATCTCGATCCCACGTCACTTAGACGCTACCTCCAGTCTGTAAGTCCCCAAAGTCCGATGTGCGCATCCGTATATATTCTTTGTCCGCTTCTTCCTCAGCTTGCGTTCTTTCTGCACAAACAGCACCAATCTTGCACATACACTCAAACTTTCAATCTGATAGCGGGTCTATCATCTTCTTGTTCCAACATCTCCCTACTTAACCTCATCACATACACACATCCACTCTACCAAGACATACTTCAAATTTGGTCTCTTGGTGCAGCCTCTCAACAAAACAATACTTGGGCCTCACTTGCATCTCATCACTCTTGCTCTCGCGCCACAGCACACACAAACGCATTCACTTTTTTTTCCTCTCCCAAAAGCTCTTGATACCAACCACCAACCACTCTCAGTCATGTCGATCATCTCGCGCATTCGGCGTGGTCGCCAGCAAGCCAAAGACCACACCACAAAGACAACCGAGGAGAACAAAGCCGTATCGGCCGCACCATACCGCCACGTTCCCAATCATGCTGCCAGCGATGCCTTCACAACGGCGCCTATGGACGCCCGCATCGCTGACCAATATCATGTCCGAGAGGCAAACCGTGGGCGTCATGCCATGGCCGGATCGCAAGAGCACTATATAAACGTTCCAGGTATGCCGCGCATGGGCAGTAGCATGTCCACAGCCACATACTCTACGGGCGACTTCTCGCGCGGTCCGCGTGGCTCCGGTGTCACTGGCTCTTCTATGACACCATCCTCTCAAGGCGTCTCTTACAAAGGCAAGGAGGTGGACCAGAGTCCCTACCATAGCCGCGCGCCGAGCAAAGGTTCGTTCAAGAGTGAACAACCCATGTTAGACATGAATTTCTTTTAAGTCTAACGCAATCCCCGTCAGGAGCTCTCTCTTCAGAGAGCCTGGGAGACCCCATAGACCTACGCAGGTCGAGGCGAAATCGCATGCCTCCAGTGATCGAGCCCATCAACATCCCCCGGCCGAATACCGGAGTTGGGCGACCCCATCGTTTACATCCAACTGCTCGAAGCGTGTCAGACGTGTCCATCAACCGACTCGCGCAGGTCGCCAAGCTCGCCAGTACACCGCTCGCTGAACGAACCCGAATAACGTCGACCGGGCCACCTCTTCCGCTGACCCCGACCAACCCGATCGTTTGCATCTCGACAAGCCCGTATGGTTCACCGCTTGGTTCTCATCCTCCCAACCACAGCGGATACTCTAGCTTTTGGGAACGACACTCGCGACAAGGGTCTGTTTCATCTCTCCCTGCACTTACACCCACCTCTGCCAAGCATTACTCGTCGGGGCCTCTGACGCCACAAAGATCCGCCACACGACAGTCCATGGAACCCGCACCCCATTCACCTTTGCTTGACTTTGATTTCCAGTTCGATAAAATCTCACTGAAGAGCGGCGTTCTGGATATGGATGAGAAGAACGAGCAACGGCGGGCATCTCGATCACGATACCAGGAAAAGGAAATAATCGATCCCAGCGTCAGCCTTCTAGACTTCGGCCTCCCCCGTAACAACCGACATACGGCACCCTCTCTGGCGCCTAACCAAATCGTCAACAAGTTCCCGGAGCCGGCATCTCCGCCGACACCCACGCCAAGAGCCAGGTCATGGACACTGACCAAGGCGGGCAGCAAGCTTCTGCGCAAAAACCACCGAAGAGGAGACTCTAAAATGACTATCTAGGCGCATACCTTGTGACCATGGACTGCGGAGTGCGTTAGCAATGACGACGAGTAGGTTCCAGGAACTTATTCGAGACCATCTCGGGCGCCAAGTGCTGGACACGAAGCGCACCACCCTCTGAGTTGCGGAGGGACCGAGAACAGGGGCAAACTCGTCGCAAGTTAAAAGCCCACGTGCCAGCAGGCACCGAGCTTAGCTCGCAACGGCTGGTCTATTTTTGTAAATATTTTCCACATTCCTTTCTTTCTTATTTTTACCAAGCGTAGCATGAGTGGGTTAAGGCAAACCCCATTGGCGTTTTCTTTATTTTAGGTTGTTATATTTTCTGGGTTTGGAATTTAGGGCTCGGCAATGGAAAAGTAGAATAGTTGAACAATCCACTTTGGATCAAATATATTGTCATGATATCCTAATGTTTGGTTGTCAGTGGTGATTCACAAACATGAAAGTGAAGCTCACCATGGCGAGTTTGTTTTTCCCTGGGGTTGTCCAGTCGACAATTTCTCATCTCAGTAACAAGCAGTTAATTACATACCAGCGCAAATGAAATCAATATCACCAGTAAATTGCTGCATGAGGCGAGGGCATAATGTTTGTTAATTTGGCAAAATGACCATTTCCAGCGCACTAGACTCAATCTTAGTTGCAGGGTAGGCTATTGTAGGCCGCGAGAGATTGACAGCTTGAGCAGCTATTCGTAAGCCCCGCCCTCCCCACCATCTGCCCCGAATAGCATCCACCAATTCATGCGCCTGGCACTGGCCACCACTACATGCCAACTGCCGTTGGCGCCACGGGGACTGCTCGACAGTGGGGTTCCAGGGGCGCGGGACCTAAGACAGCCCGCCGCCCAGCTGGCGGGCGCCGTGATTCATTGGCCAGACTGGACAGGAACAGGGGCGTCTTCCCCAGCTGCTGCCAGACGCCGTAGCTTAACGACTCCGTGTCCTCAGTTACGTATGTAGCTACGTAGGGTGATGCGTATGAGGCGCAACCTCAATCTTATCTACACCAGTCTCACTCACCTCTCCCTTTGGTTTCCTTTCACGTCACTTGTTCCACATGCGCGCTAACTGAACACCAGGCGCTGCGCTCGTCTCTCCTTTCTTTTTCTTCCCGCTTCTGCAGTGGGCTCTGCAGCTGGCAACCATGGCCGTCGCTTCGCCTCTCGAGCTTCCCGCGATGTTCTTGCGCCCGCTTTGGGCGTGGGTTCAGGCAACGCCCGTCCATATTCTCCTAGTTCTCTTCGTCGCCATTGTATTGTTTGGTCTCCTCGCTGTAAGCACGCCCTTCACGTTTCTAGCGCATCGTCAATTCTAATCTGGCTTCGAATAGCTCTTTGTCCTCCTCCATCTTGTCGCGCCCAAACCCCGCCCCGTCCTACCCTCAGAGAAAACATACATCACCAGCCATCCTTCTACCGGCCGAACCCAGCCTCTGCCTCTCCCCTGCTGGTACGATCGCTGGCTCGCCGAACGACGTTTGAGCGAAGAACGTGCCCATGCCGAGAAAGCTTACCCCACGCCTGACGTAGGGACTATCGAAGATGCCGAATTGCGACTTACTGTCGTGTTCCCCGCCTACAATGAAGAGGAACGTGTTATTCCGACACTCGAGGAAGCTGTCGCCTACCTAGATGAGCACTTTGGTCGTTCTACACATGCTAAAGCCGGCTTGACGAGCCCACCACCCAAGCGACATATGCGCAATGTGCCCAAGGAGGACTTGACCGGATATGAAATCATTCTGGTCAACGATGGGAGCCGTGACAAGACGGTAGATGTTGTGCTTAAGTTTGCCGAAGACAATGGCCTGCATGACATCCTAAGAGTTGTGTCGTTGGAGAAGAACCGAGGCAAGGGTGGTGGCGTTACTCATGGTTTCCGTCACGCCAGGGGCGAGTACATTCTCTTTGCAGATGCGGACGGTGCTTCGAAATTTAGCGATCTTGGAAAGCTCATTGAAGGATGCGAGGAAGTGGTCGATGGATCCCATCGCGGCGTCGCCATTGGTAGCCGCGCCCACCTCGTTGGTAGTGAGGCTGTTGTCAAGGTATGCGATCACACTACCCGTTTCTCATTGCCGTTGTTCCCTGCTAATGAAGTTGTATCTAGCGCTCAGCCTTGCGAAACTTTCTGATGCGATCCTTTCACCTCGTTCTGATGATTCTCACGCCGCCAGCCACCTCACGCATTCGTGATACCCAGTGCGGATTCAAGCTCTTCTCTCGAGCCTCTCTTCCGCACATCATCCCTTACATGCACACCGAAGGTTGGATTTTTGATATTGAGATGTTGATGTTGGCCGAATCGGCCCCGGCCACCCCCATTCTGGGCAGCGACGGTAGTGTTATAGGCACTAGTCCTGGCATCAAGGTTGCGGAGGTGCCTATTGAGTGGCACGAGGTGGGCGGAAGCAAGCTCAATGTTATTCAGGACAGCATCAAGATGGCTATTGGCCTCGCGGTGCTACGTGCCAGTTGGATGATGGGAGTCTATCGCCGCCGATTGACTTAGTGGAGCTGCAGACTGTGGTGCGATGGATATTGGAAGGAAATCATAGAAATGAAACTGAATGGACCTGGAATAGGAACATGCACGATGTAAAATCAACAAACCTAATACACAACCCCCAGATGGGAGAAGTCGGGCCTCATTTTAATATGACCTTCACGGTGAATTTGATTTGTAACGGTGCTCCAGGTGTGAACTGTTAAAATGCTGTTGCATTATGATTATATATATTCGTGAAATACGGCTGCTCCCCCTTCGACGCAAGAATATACCTATCCAAATAATATACCACATGAAATAGAAACAAAGAAACGCTTCCCATGCATGCTCTCTTGGCTCTTCGCTTTCCTGTCTGAAAACCCGGCATCGTGAAACAACTAAAATGGATATATGTACGGGAGAGTTGAAACGTCATCCCTTCAGCTCCCCCTCCCTAATTCATACACCTTTGGATAAGGCAGAAAAGTCTGCGAGAGTAGTCGGACATGGAGAATCTTCAAGTTTCTGGTCTTTTTTTTTTCTCGAATCATGTAGAAAAGCCAACTGAGCCCCTTTCCAAACGCCGCAGCTCGCGCCCATCCTGTTTTTTTTTCTTTCTCTTTTCTTTCTTGGGTGTTTTTTGGGTCGTCTAAGAACGTCCATTTGCAGCCTGCCACTTTCGAGGCTAGGATGAGGAGTTCACAACGCGAGTGCTCGTTTACCAGAAAGTCTCCCGCCACATGATGGGGAGGAAGACAATACAAGCCTTCCAGAGGATGAGCATGGCATCGATGAGAGCTAGAGGTGCCCAGAGGAAGCCGAAGATGCTTCCACCCATGACAGAGCAGGCATTGAGCCAGATGGCGAGGAAGGCAACAGAGAAAAAGTGGTAGAAGAGGACGGCAGGGCGGTGGATGATACCGGCCAGGAGACCACAGGGGCCATCAATGATGCCGCGGCGGAAGTAGTCGAAGCAGCCGAGCTGGAGAGCTCGCAATTGACGGTCGTTGGCAGCAAAGAGGGAGTAGAGAGCCTGTGCAAGCACGTTGATGATGCCAGTAAGGGACTTGCGCTTGGCGTAGAGAACATCCATGGCCTTGTTGACAGCCTTGGGGTCGTCAAGGTTTGGGATGCGGTCGGGGTGTAGTGCTTCGGCCAGCAGGATGACATCGTTGAAAGCTACCGTCATACCACCGCCAGTCAGGGGATGGCGCATGTTCATGGCATCACCGATGAGAATCATGCCGTTGGTGACCTGACGCTTGGGAGGCAGCCAGCTGTTGGGCATGCTGCGAGGGATCTTGCCATCGGCCAGGGCCTTCTCGGCCGAGGGACGGATGGAGTCTGGCAGGGCGGGCAGGACGTGCTTCTCGATGTAGCCACGAACACCACCGTTTGCGGCCGAGGCCTCGGGCAGGTTTTGGGGCACATCGATGAGGGCGCGTGTCTCATGAGTGCCGATCTGGTAGAGGAGGATGGGGAAGGCATTGCCAATAATCACATGGCCGTAGCCAGGGTCGGGGAGCTTGCAGTCGATAAGCTCGAGGGCGTAGAACTTGGAGCGCACCTGGGGCTTGGTTCCCAGCACGTCCTTTCGCCACTTGGAATCGTAACCATCAGCGATGATGGTTAGCTGACCGAAGTAGTAGTCGGGCTCCTTGGCACCGGTCTCTTTGTTGGTGGTGCGGCTCTCGACACCGAGAATCAGATCCGCGTGCTCACCCTTGAGCGTCTTGACCACCTCGGTCTCGACGAGGGTGATGTTCTCGTGAGCCTGGCATGACTTGCGCAGCTGTGTGATGAAGCGACCGTGGTGGAATCCGCGTCCAACCTGCTTCTTGGTGCCGAGTTTGGCGTTGCCTCCCCATGCGCGGGGGACCTCGTCTTTGTCATCGAGGCTTGGGTAGGGGATGAGAGCCTTTTCGCCGTGGTAGAGGACGTTGTAGCCGTAGCAGGGGATGCCGTCAATGTCGTCGATGCAGTGTCCGAGGCCGAGCTTCTCCAGCGAGGCAATGCCGCCGGGCTGGAGCAGCTCACCAACGATGCGGTCGGGTTCCTTGAGCCAGCGCTCGAGGAGCAGCACGGAGCGGCCCTGGTTGGCGAGGGCGAAGGCGATGGCGCAGCCGAAGACGCCAGCGCCGACGACGACGACGTCAGCCTCGTGGTATGTGTCGCGGCGACGAGCCTGGGCCTCAGCCGTAGTGAGATTCGGCGCCATGATGTGATGTCGAGGGAGCAAGTTCGAGGAGCGAGAGGATGTCAATTGCAAGTCGGTTGGGGGGAGATTAGATTGGATGCAATTGGCGTAGCGGGTGGGTGCGAAAATGATTTGCTGGGAAGGGAAAAGGAGAGGGAGTGCCTCAATGCCCGTCAATGAGGAAAGAAAAAGAGACCTAGGACAAGAGGGGATAAAAGGAGAGCAGGAGAAAAGACACGGGACGCGATGGGGTGTAATAAGGAGGGTTCGATATAAAATCGAGCGGTGTCGCTGTCGTTGCGAGTTGATGATCGGCCGTCGGGGAATGCCGTTCCGGGGCAATATTTAGTTCAGGGAGGCCACAATGATGTTTGACATCTGATTAAACAAGAGCAATCGGCGCCGCAAATGACCTGGCATTGACACCATAAAAGCTTCTTTCCGCTCTCTGTTTCGCCTTTCGCACCAATTGACCGGTGCCGTCTCGTCTATAAGTAGTTTTTTATTTTTATTTTATTTTTGTTACCCCTCGACCGATCATACTGTTCTGTGTTGCTCTTCTCCTCACTGATGGTCTGCTCTTGACCGCGCGCAGTATATTCCCCTGGCCTGGCGGGCCAGCCCGACAAGAATGAATTAGCCTATGGCATGTCATGGATTCGCTATTCTGGCGTGCCCGTCATGGCTGCGCCGCTGCAAATGCCATGGATTTCACGGGCCATGTCCCGAGGCGCAAAGCCAGAATCAGTGGACAGAATCGCCAGGCACAGGGCTGGGACAGGGGGGCACACCAAGCGATCTGGGCTGCGACAGCACCTAAAGGGTCCTGGAGCGTGCCCTGAAGAGAGGACCCTGGGAAAGGAAAAAAAAAAAAACAATCTACGTCCCAGGCTAAACCCCTTGGACTAACCACTTGGGCACTCCAAGTGCTATAACTTTAGAGGGTCGCAGGCCCAAAATGGCACCACAATGCTCCGTAGCGTCCCTGACCGCCTGGCCAACACGCCAATGAGTGCCCCCGCCATCCGCCGTCCATGGTTCGATGAATGGGCTCACAGGGATCCGTTCGTTTTCGTGGGCACGCTGGCATGTGAAAGTGGAAGCAAAGCGTTGGGGGACAATCGTACGGCTCCAACGTCACCCTATTTGGCTCTGCCGCGTCCCGGTCTGTCCTCGTCGAATCCGGCATTTCGCATTCGGGACTGGTTCCTGCGCAGCCTCGACATGCTCCAGGCTGCCCAATCACGGCGATGCTGATGGCATTCCAGCTCATCTTTTGATGGGAGCTAGGCATGTTAGCTGGCCGATCCTGCAGTGCATCCCACTTGCTGCGACGCCGCCGTGTGAGTGGCATGTGATCTGATTTGTCTGTCGCCTCACCTGCCACACCTCCAAAACCGAGTTTCACTTAATCGAAACGAATACGATTAAATTTAACGAGCAGTCCCGCAATCGCATCGCCAGGCACACGATCACGTCCCCGCCCCCGTGCACACCTCGCAGTGTTTTCGTTATAGCCCACCACCGTCATCTTGTTGTGCTTGTCCTGGCCCCTCGGGTCATTCACCAATTGTATTTAATACATTCATAATCTAAGTAACGAATAAGTACATAGGTAAAGTAAAGTGTCGTAGACTGACAAGATCCTTTTTCAGGATCAAATTTATATCCTCTCATATTCGTCCAGCAATGTACACCGCAAGGTAGGTTTCTATACAAATTTCCGCCCCATGCCACTTGATACTCCAAAAAAAATTTATTCGCTTTAATGCTGTTCCCCATTTAAAAGAATGCGCCAGCCAAATTTTGTCTGGCCATGAACATATCATCCCGCTCGCCATGCACTTCCTGAGCCCGAGCAATTTCTCGCGTAGGCTTTTGTATCGTCTCTGATTTCCCGGGCCCTAGAACTGGTTGTTTGTTCTGGTATGCCCTCTCCTGGGCCTGCTCCCAATCCCAAGGTTTGGTCGTTGGTGCATCCCAGGCCACCCTAGCCTCGAGAATTTGGCTTCGCACTGAATTTCCTTCCTCCATACGAGTGACTTCCAAGTCAGGCGTCTCATCCGCTTCTTTGAAGACATTGATGACACTCTTTGTTAAAGCAACTCGGTCCTCGCGGACCGTGGACCGGAGCGTTTTGACATGCTCCAGCGCTTCATTTAGATATGTGAGCACTTCCGTGTGAATCTCCTTCTCGGTGGTCGGTCCTCGCGTTGCTCGTGTTGCTACTGCCTTCATGGCTCGCTTGAGGGACTCCTTGCATTCCTTGCTACCTTGCCACCACTCAGACTTGGCGTTGAACCTTCTGATTAGTGCCTCGAGTGCAGCATACTGCTTCTGGCCAGTGTATGCAAAAACAAGGCTTGCAAAGTTGAACTGGGAGTATGCCAACTCCCCATTTCCATTTTGCTGTGCAGCTAGCTCACAAACTCGAATCGCACCCTCGTTGAAGCCCTTTTGGGTTAAAATGCGTGCCGCCTTGTTGTACACGCTGTCATGAATGCGTGATCCTTGGCTGAGTGCTGCTTGAAGCACACTGCCCACGCTGTCTCCAGACTCTAATCGTGCCACCAGCAAAGGAACCAATGCCCCACTAATATCATGGCCTTCGGCATGCGCCTTGCTCACCATCTCCGCTGCGGTTCGCGAGTGAGGGCCCTCCAAGTTGATTTTCGCAATGACAGCCAGTCGGAGACATCGAGATGAGAACGCGATGCCCTGTTCCGATGCCTCCTGGAAGGCCTTATATACTTGCTCCCAGTCGTTTTTCTGAGCCCAGGTATTCATACATCGAAAAGCCATCCGTTCAAATATAGTAACGGAATCGCCTGTGGTCTTGGGCAGCTTTGATACGGTTTGAAACTCGTCATCTTCTGGTTTCTCTCCAGGTAATGGCCTATGCAGCTCACATAGGCCGCCTTGCACTGAGTACTTAGCGACACGGGGATCATGAACTGAAGGCATGTAAGTTCTGACACCTTGTAACATGTGTAGAACGTCTGCCCTGGCGAGATTCCAATATTTGCAGCATTTTTCAACAATTTCGTTGAAGAATATTTGGTTCAACTCAAGCCCACTTTCAAAGCAAAAGTGAAGCCATTTAATGAGGGCTTGAGTATCACGGCTCCGCCCATGTTTGTCGAGAACAAGGAAAGCTAGCGTCTGATTTAGGCACATGTCGTACGTGCTCACGAGATCGCGAACAAATGTGTCGATTTCTTCCGGCGAATGATCTTTGCAGTATAATTTTGTGAGCCAGGACAAAGTGTTTTGATAATATTCACCCTTGCCTTTGGCCTGGATGATTTGGAGTTGCGGCCACACTGCCTTCCAGTTACCCAATGACGCATCTCGTATGGCGAACCTTCCTCGAAGTTTGACATCGTGCTCTGCTGCCTTAGGTCTCAGGGAACGAAGCGTCTGCATCTCCGCCCTTGCTGTAGCATCGTCGCCCGCATCAAGAGCAATCAAGGCAACTCTTCGCCTGATGGCATACTGAGTCATGGTAGAGAGAAAACCGTCATCAAATAGCCCCGCATCCTGTAAAAGATTGTATATACCCTTAATGGAATCAAAGTTTTGTGTTTTCCTCCAGTAATGCATGAGTGTTCGTGTGATCCATGGATTGCGGAGGTTGAAGGGTGTTTCCTCTGATTTCCAGACCTTCGAATTTGACAAATGTTGTAAAAGTAAACGAGCACCTTCGACATCTCGCTTCGCATATAAATGGTCCATGGCTGGCACGGCTAATAGACAGACCTCGTTACAAATGGGGTGTAAAACGTCAAGAAGGGCTGGTAACTTTTTGTGTTCCTGAGAGTGCACCACAGATTCGAGAATTCGAAGACCTCTGGCCATGGCTAACTGGGGCTCCACGGCCTTGGACGATACGAGAGTCTCAAGCATGTGAATTGCTGATTCCTGTTGCTCTTTTCTTGAGGCTTGGCTGGTCTTGGGCGACTCCAACTCGGCCACTAATCGATCCAACTCAATTAGCGGCACCTGTGATTTCAAGTCCTCTTGCTGAGAGATCATATCTACCAATGTGGTAGTTGAATCGGCTAGAGACTCTTGATCAAAGCGATCGGGGGCGCCGTCTAAATTGTCCCCCATAAGAGCTACCCTGAGCGCAATTCGTTCTGTGTCATTGCCGAGGGCAGCCGTGGGCCGAACTTGTTGGGCAGCCACCGATATTTCACGAGATATTGAATTGACCTCAGATGGGACATTTGAGGATCCTGCTGTTAATGATACGTCTCGGTGGTTCCGAGTATTGACATCTTCGTGTTTGCGCGGCTGCTGCATGCGTCTCAGGGCTTTTGGTATCTCATCTGTCGAAACACGAAGAAATAAATCATTATGGGCGAAGGGGGACAGAGGGGACAGTCGTAAGAGTTCTTTTCGTGCCATGTCCCACTCGTCCCAGCTTTTTTGTCGTGTTTCGGCTGAGTCGGGGCTCAAAAATGACTGAGGTTCCGTTTCCTGGATAGACGGTCGTGGTTCAGTAGGCTTGGAAGGAGCCAATGAGCTCTTGTGGTGTTCTTCATTTCTTCGTCGTCGGCGGATTGGATTCTTCGTGTTTGCATTCGCAGAAATGTTGCCCAGTTCGGCCGGATAAGTTTCCCGTCGACCGAAACTTTCACTCAATGCAACTGAGCCACGGTCGACACGAGCGGTATGCAGCTTCTTTGCATTGTCGTAAGCAGCTCGCGCAATCTTCAGCCGTTGGCGACGTTCTTCGGCGAGGAGGATGACGGAGCAGGAAGTGGTCAGAAGAACACCCCGAAGGGCATTGATGGCAGTCCTTGACGGGACGGGGTTTGAAGACGCCATCTTAGGCAGCCATTGTCGGGGCTCGGGCCGTTGATGCGTTTGAATGGCGTCGCTGGGCGAGGCCTCGAGTTGAAAATCGCAATTCGTGTGGTGGTTGTGTTGCAATGTCGCTCAGAAAGTTGGCGTGGTGTGGAATCGTGTGATTCTTACTGGTGGTTTGAGGGCCATTTGCGTGTTGGGTCGAATCAGGTGATGGAAAAACTCCGGCGCGAACTAGCTGGGGTAGAGGTCACAAGCGGCGGGGGAAGCCGTGGGAGTCTAAGTTGGACGAGAACACGAGTGCAATTTAACACCCCTAATACTAAGGAAATCTAACTAAAGAAGGGGAAGTTGAGGTTGCTACTTCCATGTCCCCATTGAATTGATTCCAAGACGAATTCCTAATGTCAGAGCATTCGTCGAGCCTTTCGTCTTTTTTTTTTATACAAGGTGGAGTTCATAATCACCGCGCACCCCTGGAGTCCATGTATCACAGGCTTTCTGTTGTCCCCTGCTCACCTTTTTTGTTCTCCCTTACAACGGAGTTTGTGGATGGGTGGAGGATATTGGAGCATGCGGAATTCAGCCCTTCAATAGTTTGGTCATTAATTGGTGTATTTGTGGGACACGTGCAGATGGAAACGGGTATTTCGTCGACTTAATCCCGATATCTCCAGTTCCATTTTGATGCTGTGGGCAGATTTTGCTGAGTCGTTGTCAAGTAACTTGTGAAACTCAATCAAGTTGTGTGTGGGAGTTTTACATTTGTAATCCGACACAGAGTCATATTCAATGTACAGTGCAACCCCCCGCACTAGAGGGGAGACTGGATATCGTCATCGGGATGGTCTTCGTGATGGTGCATCTGCCTTGGGGACCCAGGACCCACCTTGAGCTTCTTCCCATCAATGATAAGCATCCTAGGCGTCACTTGTGCGTCCAATATTGGTTTCCGCTTGCATAGTTTACATCGGGCTTTGCACCGGAGTTTAGACAAACGACGAGCAGGCCATGGATCCAATATGGAGGTGCATAATTGAATCAACAATGATAAATAGAAGCCATAGGAATGGCGTCGATAATGGCTTCTCCATTAGCGGTGCTGTCTATACTTTCATCGGTTGAACCTTCCAAGCATCCAGCTACCATCCTCTCATAGCTTTGGCTAACGTCACCGTTTCCCCCGCCTTGCTCCTCTTTCTCATAAAAAAGCTGTCTTGCTTTAGTACTGTCGCCTCAACCCCTCAAACACTACAGCTCTCTGTACCTCGGCTACATCGACCCTTGTAACAATGGCTCTTCCTCTTGCCCCCGCTCCTAAGAGTCCTCTGGCTCGACATCGACTTCTATCGCCCACCGCTAGCATCCGTGTTAGTCCTCTCTGCCTTGGTGGCATGAACTTTGGCGATGCTTGGTAAATGTCAAGAAGAAAAAGGAGGTTGGAACTGTGGCTTACTTTACTGTAGGAAGGGACATATGGGAGAATGTGACAAAAACACCACCGAGTCCATCCTTGACTTCTTTTATGAACAGGCAAGCTATTTATACGACTGTATTTTCTTGAGATTTTCATGCTAATATAGTATAGGGGGGTCGGTTGTTTCCGCACCAATCATGCTCCATGCTATACTGACACTTGATAGGAAACTTCATTGACACGTCAAATAACTACCAGTTTGGCGAGTCAGAAAAGTGGATTGGAGAATGGATGAAGAAACGTGGAGTCCGGGACGAAATGGGTTTGTTTACACTGTTCTAGGCTGTTATCTTCACTGAAGCTAATGATGGGAAAGTTGTTGCTACCAAATTCACAACAAACCTCCGCAGCGGCCCTGGCGCCGTGAATGTAATGTCGAATTTCCAAGGAAATGGCACCAAGAGTCTTACGGTTTCTGTCAACAATAGTCTGAAGAGCTTGCAAACCGATTATATTGACCTGCTCTATGTCCATTGGTGGGACTACAGTACCTCAATTCCCGAGTTGATGCAGTCGCTCAACCATCTTGTTGCCTCTGGCAAGGTTTTGCACCTCGGAATTAGTGACACCCCTGCTTGGGTGGTAAGGTGAGAATGACGGTTGAATTTTGGGTTCGCCTCCGCTGAACCGTTACACAGCAAGGCCAATGAATACGCACGAAATAATGGTCTCCGCCAGTTCTCCGTCTACCAGGGCCGCTGGTCCGCAGCATCGCGCGATTTCGAGAGGGATATTATTCCTATGTGTAGATCTGAGGGTATGGGCATTGCTCCCTGGGGTGCACTCGGAGGAGGTAAGTTCAAGACCGAGGAGCAGCGTAAGACCATGGAAGGGCGAAAAGTGGAGGCCTCCGAGGCGGAGATCAAAGCCAGCAAGGTGCTGGAGGCCATTGCTACTCGCAAAAACACCATTATCACCAGTGTTGCACTTGCCTATGTGATGCACAAGACACCTTACGTGTTCCCAATTGTTGGTGGCCGAAAGGTTGACCACATAAAGGGCAATATTGAAGCTCTTACTCTGGAATTGACTGAGGAAGATATTCGCGAAATCGACGGTGCGGTGGATTTCGAGTTGGGATTTCCTCACAACTTCCTATTCCGGCCCGGGCAGAGCAGTGGCGGCCAACAGGACGTTTGGCTGCTGAAGATGGGAGGTCACTTCGATTATGTCCCTGACAACAAGGCAAGTCTCACTCTATAGTAGAAACCCAAGAGAGCATCTCGACTGATTGGTTATAGCCTATCGCAGCATCCAAGGGAGGGGAGTAGAGCTTCCGTTTTAAGTCATACTATTGGCGATGGTGGCCGCGAAAGTCTGCTTTTGCTCGCTGGCAAGATGGGAACGGGATATTTGGGAGAGGATGAGATGTAGGGTTCTCTTTCAAATCCAAGTCAGTCGAATCTTGTACAGAAATCCTTCAAGGAAAAATGCAACATACACTCGAATGCATATTTAAAATGCATTGTGTTCAGCTTGAAACAAGTGTTCTATTTCTCGCCCAGTGGTTAAATTTGTGCTTCCGACCTGGACACTTGCTCGAACAATGATCTCTGTCGCCATCCCGCTTTGATGGGGCGCACCTGCATTGGCTGAAAGAGTGGCTGCACCAAACCGTTGATACCTTGGATCTCAGGCGAGGCATTGTTTGCCTCTCAAATGTACCCAGCATGGTATTCTTGTTCAAATTAAGACCCTTGTATTCAATAAATGGACTATTTCGCATTATTCTTCCATCTGAAGCCCGAAATCTCCCCAATGACCAGCGCCGAGTAGCTCTTCCAGCAGGATGAAGCACCATACATGTTTCCAAAACAGCGAGCGCGCAAGAAGCGTGCCTTTTCCCGAGTCTGAAAACAATTTTTCAAATTCTTTCTCCAGGCACAGCCTATCGCCAGAATTCAAGTTACATATAGACCAAACCGTGGGATCTACTGCCATATTCTCAACGCCAAACGAGTTTACATATATTGACATGTGTGATATTCTGACCTCGGGCTCCTGGCTAGGCTGACACCACATAGAATCCCAGAAACACAACCTCCTAGCGACGATGAAGATGGCGAAATTGTCATGGAACACTCAGGTCTTCATAATGGTAGTGAATTATGGTCACTAAGCAACATTAAATCGGAGAGGAGGGGCAATGAGTCGATTCGCTCGGTTGAGGACGATGCTATAGTTGTGGCGATCCATCTTGCCGGTATGTTTGTCTAATTAATATGCATAATTTATTAACACAGTTGTAGATGCTCTCCAGATTGATAAATTTCCACCCCCTCTCACTCGGAAATTATCCACGTCCCCGAGTCCGCCATGTAGGGCACCACCAGAAACCAAATTAAAACCTGTTCCTCAAGGTGCACCACGCGACATGGTGACAAAAGGGAGATATACCCTCCGGAAGGGTGTCAGAATCAGGGATTATAAAATACCACTGAGGGGCGTTTCCCCCAACTATTCGTCCCCAAGCAGTCCAGAATTTCAGTGCCGTGATGGGTTCGATCTGAGCGAAATATCTCGAGGCCTTGTTCTTCCCTTGGCCACCCACATGGGAGACACAAAGCGATTGAACCAACCCTTCGCATCTCTAAGCGATTCACCAGCAGGCTTTCACAGAAATTATGTCAACCAAAGAAGCCCTTCCTTGGGTACTGGAGAGAATGATCACTAAGAGAAATCACACCCTACCTGCAAGCAAGTGGCAGGTGAATATACCACGGGAACAGATATTATGGAGAAAATGAGACAAAATCAGGCTGGTCTTGATATCCAGTCCATTGGAGGGGTATTTACATGTCAACGTTCCCCTCAGCTCAAGAATACAACCTTCAATTAAACGTAACCGAGATCCCATCACCAGTCGAACGCCTATTCGGATGAGCCCGCCCTCCCATACGCCCCTGTCTTACTTGGCCCCTTTGCCCTTTGCTTCATTCTCGCCAAGTTCTCGGATCAAAACCGAAGTTTGACCTGCTCCATTGTAGTCTTCCTGTCCCGTCTCGAAACCTGGACACACTCCTACTGCCAGGTATTTTCCATCACTGGAGAATGATAGTGCCGCAACACTGTTGGGGAATTTTTGGTACTGCTTTAGCCTTCTCTTTGCTTCGGCGTCCCACAAAGCCGCAGTACCATCACCGCCTCCCGACGCAAATGTTCCATGAACTGGGTGGAATGCCAATGCATTCACAGGGTAGACGATATCTCCATCTCCATCTGCTGCAGCTT
The DNA here is from genome assembly GCA_003031705.1 of Calonectria naviculata. NCBI lineage: Eukaryota > Fungi > Ascomycota > Sordariomycetes > Hypocreales > Nectriaceae > Calonectria > Calonectria naviculata. The sequence goes on from NAGG01000383.1 coordinate 23,556, forward strand.
GGCGGTGACATTTGAAGGCGTACTTGCGGGCCTGGGACTCCGCTGTATCTTCAAACCATTCGACGGCAACTCGACCTTCGATGCTGCTCGTAGCATACCCGGCATCATTTGGCATGCAAGCCACCGCCCTTGTCAGATATCGAAGGGAAGATTCACGCTGCTGCCAGGGCTTTAGCTCACCGGAGCCAGAAGCAAAGAGGTCGACGATCGCGTTAATATCGTAAATATTGATAACACGGCCAGCCATCGCGACGACAACTTTGGTTGGGCTAGCCGCTAGCGCGTGGGGCTTTCCTGGCAAGGACACCCGAATTGGCGTGCTCGAGGGATCCTTGAGGTTGTGAAGGTTGAGACTACAATCCCATGATGCTGAAACCAGAATGGAATGGTCGCGGCTGTATACCACGCATCGCACGGGCGCGGCATGCTTGCTTACAAGCGTCTTCTCTCCGGTCTTAAGATTGAGCCTGTTGACAGCCCAGTCCACACCTGCGGTGAAGGCCTCATTGTCGTCGGCGCCAAAGCAAACATCTAGAACCGGGGCGCGGTGTTCATATGTGTCTATCAAGTTCGTCTCTCCTGCGCCACCCGCGATGTCGTAAAAGTAGACCTTCTTGTCCCACGAAGAAACAAGGAGCTTGGTAGTTGAGATTGGCGCAAAGGCGATTGAGGATACCGCGTCGCCCGGGGGCGGGGACAATTCGTATTGCGTCGCTATCGACGTATTAGCATCTAGGACAGAATCATCCAGGATATTTATGGCAAGACTTACCAGGAGCCATGATTGTACACGCGCTTGCGGTGAATCACGAATCAGAAGTGAAGCTTTGGATGTTTACTTGCTTAGTCACGTGGTGATAGCTTCGTGGAGCTCATGCTTTTTGCCCCGCTACACCGCCCACCGATCAGCCACACCCCGCCACACCCCACCATCGCCCATTGCCGTCGTAAAATGTCAAAATTATTATGACTCCTCATCCTTGAATTTCCCCTCCAAGAGAAACGGTTTGCGACCCGACCACGAGAAAACCGACGAGCGACGGGTTGAATTTTCCACCCCCGAAAAACCCGATTCCATCGAAATTTTTGGCCCATTTTCTTGCCTCGATACGTGTGTTCATTGGGACAACTCGGATTCCCAACCCCACCACTCTCTCTCCAATACCGACCAAACCTCTGATTCCTCGACAATACCGCCAAGATGTCGTTAACAAACTGCCGTTTTTACGAGGAGAAGTACCCGGAGATCGATAGCTTCGTCATGGTCAACGTGAAGCAGGTTAGTCGAAATATGGCATGTTTGGATCTACCCATTCTGACCCACTAGATCGCCGAAATGGGTGCCTATGTCAAGCTGCTCGAATACGACAACATTGACGGCATGATTCTGCTCTCCGAACTTTCGCGACGACGTATCCGAAGTATCCAAAAGCTCATCCGTGTCGGCCGCAACGAGGTCGTCGTGGTGCTCCGAGTAGACAAGGAGAAGGGTAAGCCGAATTAGGCCTGAGTGATTTCACTTGGAGACTCATGCGGTTGTTAGGATATATCGATCTGTCGAAGCGACGAGTTTCCCCCGAGGATATTGTGAAGTGTGAGGAGCGATACAACAAGAGCAAGATGGTTCACTCGATCATGCGACACGTCGCTGAGAAGACTCAAATCCCCATTGAGACCCTTTATGAGAGCATAGCCTGGCCTTTGAACAAGAAATACGGCCATGCTCTTGACGCTTTCAAGCTCTCCATCACGTCAGTAAATTCATTCTCAGATACCAGAGCGTCACTAACATGTTATCAAGTAACCCCGAGGTCTGGAATGACACCACCTTCCCCACTCAGCCCGTCGCCGATGAGCTCAAGCTTTACATCAGCAAGCGACTCACTCCCCAACCCACCAAGGTCCGAGCCGATATTGAAGTCACCTGCTTCGGTTATGAGGGTATCGATGCTGTGAAGAGCGCGCTGCGCACCGCGGAGGCCAAGAACACCGAGGAGTCACAGGTCAAGGTCAAGCTGGTGTCCCCTCCCCTTTATGTCCTAACCAACACTTGCCTGGACAAGAGCCTGGGTATCAGCCGCTTGGAAGAGGCCATCGTCGACATTAAGAAGAACATCGAGGCGGCAGGCGGTAACCTGGTCGTCAAGATGGAGCCCAAGGCCGTTACAGAAAGCGACGACGCTGAGCTGCAAGCTCTGATGGAGAAGCGCGAGCGCGAGAACGCTGAGGTCAGCGGAGACGAGAGTATGAGTGACAGCGACGACAACATCCCCGAGACCATCTAAAGAGTGGGCGGGATTAACAACAAACGGGGACAAGATCGGCTGGTTTGTCCGAACGGCCCCGGATACGCCCTTGGATTAGGGCTTCGGACGAAAAACGGTGTCATTAGAGCGGTTTGGGAGACGGGCGGACGGCGCCTGTCCGGGCTGCAATAGCACACAAAAGTTCGACATTTATGTAGTTTTCAAGTAGGAAGTGGCGTCTAACACGGCTTTTTCGCGATTTAATCTTGCTGATCAAAGGTGTATCTGGGTGAGGTGAGGTCTGTGCGGGTGAGCGGGGTGTGGATGTGGATTTGTATGTGACAGCATTCCGAGTGAGACTGGCCTTATGATAATTGGCTCTTTTTCTCTTTATATTGGCGCATTTAATGGATGAATAACGAGTGGTATGAGAACCAGGGGGAATATCAGTATACATACGTACGACGTTGGTCGATTCGGGCAGAACTATATTGCCGGGCTGAGGCATGGGGACATGCGACCATTGACCAAGGATGATTATAGTGGGCGGCGGGACTAGCCGAGAAAAGCTTAGACATGCAGTGTCACCTCCAAAGCCTCAACTCCCATCATGCTCGATTCATAAGCAATGTCTGACGACGCGGGTTCTCAACGACAGCGATAGCAAGAAGACAGGACAGTGACGCCCGAATGGCTCTTGGGTCAATATGGGGCCGGCTGGGGGCCAGCGGTCAACCCAGCATTCTCCGTGCCACAGCATGGAAGCTGGCTGGGTTTGCAACGTGGATTCCTGTCATCGCCATGTTCAACCTTCACGTGGCCGAATTTACAGTGGTGGACGGCAACTCAATGTATCCGACACTGAATGATGAGAAGGACTCGTCGTTAAGGAGAGATGTCATTTTCAACTACAAGTGGTCGCCCCAGGAGAAGCTCGAGAGAGGAATGATAGTGACGCTCCGGTACGTTTTTTTTTCACATCACAATAGTGATCAAAACTGACCAATGATAAGGAGTCCTACACATCCAGAAAAAATTGCCATCAAGAGAGTGGTTGCCCTAGAGAATGATGTGGTACAGACCAAGGCACCGCATCCGTTACCAATCGTGAGGGTGCCGCAGGGCCACGTCTGGGTTGAGGGCGATGGGCCTCCAGGCTCGAGTCTAGACAGCAACACATACGGACCCGTTTCAAAGCAGCTCTTGACGGGAAGAGTAACACATGTGGTATACCCGCTTCGGAAGTTTGGACCACTGAAGTGGTGGGAGCATTCAGCTGCAGCGGATAGAGTACAGCGTACTGAATTTTCGGCGTGATAGCGATGAAAGAGGGGCGTGTATGATTAAGAAAAGAGCGGCCTTTGTACAATATGGATCATGATAGAACGAGCATGCATGTGTAACATCACCAATCAGCCTCAAAGGTATTATATCCTTGGATTTACATAGCCAATCCAACATGAACTTTTCTTCATCTCATTGTCTTCTCTCGTCCCCCTCTATGCCATCGGGGCTCGGCACTGACAAACCCCCCATGGAAATACTCCGGGACCGAATCACCGAGAAAATCTTAAAAAGCAGTGCTGGGCTCGGGCTCCAAGCGTTACCATGCCCCCGGCGGTGCCTAGCCCCAGCGACAGTCCGGTGGCAGCTGGGCCCCGTTGGCCACTGAAAAAGCGGGATCCACCACGTCGGGGGCCACCCACTAGCCACAGCTGCCCGCCATGGTAAGTGCATCTCCAAGCCAGCAAACCAACAAAATTCTCGACATGATTTATCGCCATATCTTGGCCCGCCACGCGACCCGATTTCCACCGCAGCCAACCCTCCCCGCCTGCTCCATCGTATCCCCTCTTCTCTCGCCGACGACCTAACGACTCTCCCCGAGGCCTTCTCTCGCTTTTTTCTCCTTTGCGATCCTGTCCGCTGCGCCACAGCCGTAATTAAACTTCATCCCGCTATCCGGCGCAACATTCCCTTTTTTTTTTCTTGTCTTCCCGGAGAATGCCCCTAGGTCTCCGGGACTCGACCCTCGCCTTCGCCCCCGAATCGTCGACGGCTACAGTTGCGGGTGATTCCAGCGGATACGTGCCTCCTTTGGAGCATCGCCATGCCGGTCAGACGGGCCGACGCTTGGAAAGTAACAGTGCCGGGCTCTCTTTCAACCAAAACATGACCAACGAAGATGTCGAGTCGGAAGGACGACCGCCTTATCTCCATGTGCGTTCTCGGTAACCCTCTCCAGCGAAATATCTAGTTCGTCATTGTATCAAAGTGCGCTAACATGAGCTCAATGGCAGGCCATGATTGCGGGAGGCATTGGAGGGTCTACCGGCGATTTATTGATGCACTCTCTCGACACTGTCAAAACCAGACAGCAGGGCGATCCTCACGTCCCTCCTAAATACACATCTCTCGGCCAATCTTACTACACAATTTGGAGACAGGAAGGGATTCGAAGAGGTCTCTATGGCGGTTGGATCCCCGCATTGAGCGGCTCGTTCCCAGGAACCGTGCTCTTTTTTGGGACATATGAATGGAGCAAGCGGTTCTTGATCGACCATGGTCTCCAGCAGCACCTCGCCTATCTTTCAGCAGGCAAGTTTTCTCCGTTTCAAAAAGACATTGCTCTAGTTGAAATGCTAACAACCCATACTTAGGCTTCCTCGGAGATCTAGCTTCATCCATTGTCTATGTCCCATCGGAGGTTCTCAAGACCCGGTTGCAGCTTCAGGGTCGTTTTAACAACCCTCACTTTCATTCTGGCTACAACTACCGCGGAACCATAGACGCCGCGAGGACCATTGTCCGTACCGAGGGCGCCTCCGCCCTCTTCTACGGCTACAAGGCCACTCTCTACCGAGATCTCCCCTTCTCCGCTCTTCAGTTCATGTTCTGGGAGCAGTTCACCACATGGGCTCGCAAGTACAAGCAGAGCCGCGATATCGGCGTTCCTCTCGAAATGCTCACCGGTGCCAGCGCCGGTGGTCTCGCAGGTGTCATCACCTGTCCCCTGGACGTCGTCAAGACGAGGCTTCAGACACAGGTGAACCCTCCTGCTGATGCGCGAGTTCCAAAGGACCCCAACCCTCAAATCCGTCACATTTCCACCTCTTCCCCCAACACCCACCGACCCAAACCTGGAGCAGTGGCACTCGAAGCCTCGTCTGTCATTACCGGCCTGAAGGTCATCTACCGCACCGAGGGTGTTTCGGGGTGGTTCCGGGGTGTCGGACCTCGAGGAGTGTGGACCTTTATCCAGAGCGGCTGCATGCTGTTCTTGTACCAACGACTACTTCGCCAACTAGAAGTTTTGATGCCCGTGGAACGTGAAAATATTTAGACCATCTCCCTTTACTTACATTTTTTGCGCTGTGTATTATTTTTTTTTCATGCCTTATTTCTTGCACCAGGCTACACGCTTCAAACAAAAATCCCCTCCGACTTGTTCTCTTTTAGTCGTTACAAAGGAGAAGCCCCTCCCTGGTTGATGATTGAGATAGCCATGTATGTACAGATAGAGACGTGTGGGCAGTGGGCAGCCGTCATTGTTGGGCGTTGAGGATAGAAGGGATCATCTGATCAGGCATTTCAGCACACGATCATAGAGATAGAGAGCAACGAAGATAGAGACTCTCTAATGTTGAACATTGTGGAATTCTGTCGTTTCATTTGGTTCATAATGAGGTTATACGGTTAACGAATCGAATGGGTTACAGAGAATCAGCGAAAGCTAGCTATGCTCCGAACTAAATACAAGGGGTATATTTCTGGACTAGCAACAGAGACACGTACAGTAACTGGTATATAATTAGGGCATATTTCAATGCGCAATGCCATGCCTGGACAATTAGAAAACAACTTTGCGAATCATGCCACCAGCTATTTCTTCCTATCAGGTCAGTGCTCCTCGCAAACTTTCACGCATCGGGATCACTGTCCTCAACAACTTCCAATTCCTCAAAGTCAGATGTCCGAGTCATGAGTTCATCGCGAGCTAAACATATGGTTATAGCAACGGTCAATGCGTTCCAGACGCTCTGGTGGTGGTCCTGAAAGTTGACTTGAACTTGAACGCTCACGAATGCGTCATCCCCTTTCGAGGAGTCGGTGGTAAGGATGAGAACTGATGTATTGAGAATGAAGAGCCCGTAGACTACAGGTGGATGCCGACGGTAGGTCGGATGGTCCTGAGCGTCTGAATCTGGGAGATGAGGAGGCGACGGCAGTCCTCCTAAGCCATTGTTTTTGGCTTGCCTGTCTAGTTCTATCTCCTTTGTATTAGGGTTTTTTCTAGAGTTGTCTGATTCCTTACAGTCCGAATCTTGGACTTGTCTAGTCGTGTCAGTCCCAACAGAAGGTGGGAACAGTTGACGTCTCGCAAGTCTGGCGAAACCTTTCACTCGTTTCCGGTTCGGTGTTTCACTTGAAAGCTCATCAATTTCTGGAGTCATATCGTATTTTCTTTTCGCTCTTGGCCATCTTTCCAAGCCTGGAGAATCGTCATCAGGCTCAATCTTGACCATTGGGGACACTAAAATGCTCGGCTTCGTCACGTCCCAAAATCTTGGGTTTTCATCCTCTTTGAGGAATTCGCGCTGGAGTCTTGCCAGATCCCGCATTCGACGCTCGATATAGTCTATCATCTCATTTTTCTTCATTGTGGTATCGATGACCTCGGTCAGGATGTTGGGAACGATGCGCAAGCGGGCATAATGGCCGTCCTGGGCAGCCCAGCCTAAAAATTTGTCTAGCTCGCGTTTTATCATTCCGGGCACTTTTCGGAATAGGCCGGTCTGTATGTTGGATCTAACCCTAGAGGTTAGGTCGATCAATCGTAGCAGCGAAGTTGTTGCTATATGCCAACGGTTAGCTAACGCCTGTGCATTATGACCAAATTACTTACCCTTGAAATCATTTGCATGTGCATAGATAATTGGAGGAGATTTTTCCGAAGTCTGAAATATGGTGTCAGAGATAGGAACTCCGCTCAAATCGATTTCCCAGGTTGGAGGCAGCATAGGGAGATCTTGGCGCCTAAAGAGTATCTCGAAGAAATGGTTTTCATCTTGGGCCCAGCTACTAGCCCCTGGGTACAGCTTCTTCTGCTCCTCCATCTCTTCGGTGAGAGACTTTTCCAGCTTTTCAGATGACTGTCGAGCACTCTTGCGCAAAGAACTTGTTGAGGATTTGGGTGTCATTACTGCTCGTCCACTAACACTTGGAACTGGCGTTGCGTAGCTGGATGACGAGCTCATCGAGCCCGGCGCGGGAGCAGAATCCTCCATATTTGAAGAGCACTGTTTTTTTTTTCGTTAGGTTTGTAGCATTCTTTGTTGGCGAATTGAATACCTAGGTAAGAAAGAAGGAGTGTTCTTCTTGCCTGTTCGCATCGCAGAACAGCTGTTGGCAGCTGTTGACGTGCTGGGCTGGAAGAAAGTCAACACAAAGCCACGTGAAGCAGCCGCCACGAAAGAAAAAGAAAAACTCCAAAAATCTCTTTGTTTTGCCGTTTTCGTTTTTTAACAATTCTTTTCAAACAAGCAAACTTCAAAAATAAAAGCAATGGTATTTACAAAGGTAATAATGATGATGAGCAGCAGGCGGGGGTGTGTGTATCAACTCAGCGACCCGTGCACACGACACCCCCCGGAAGTTCTCTTTCGCCGCTAAGACCAATCAGACGTCAGACGTCCGAAATTCTTCACGACCTCAGATTGACTTGTCGCGACAATTCCAGCAGTCACAGCCCCAACCATGGCCGAGGTAGCAAAGACGGTGGCACGCCAATTTCCTGGCTTCAAGCTAGGTCAGAAGCAGGTTTTTCTGTGAGTACTGCCCCGAGCCTTCATCCCAATCCGCCATCCACGCCCACTGACCTCGTTTTTCACATCAGGCCAAACCATGTCATCACCTTTCTCCGAAAAGAACACCTTCCTCCCAACGAGGCCTGCTTCAAGGTGCCCATCCGCTTCACCAAGTTCGATCTCCGAGACTACCTATGGAACCTCTACAACGTCGAGGTGACCAAGGTGCGATCATACGTCAAGCAACAACCCCTCACCCAGCGCAACTCGCACTCCCGCTCGTGGTACCGGCCGCAGCCTCTGAAGATCATGACCGTCGAGCTGGCTAAGCCCTTCCAATGGCCTGAGATTCCGGAAGACAAGGAGCCATGGAGCAATCAACTGTGGACGATGCGTGAGGAGCTTATGGAGAAACGCAATGATGAGCACATCCAGCAGCAACGCTTCCAGATTCCTTTGAAGAGCAAAGAGCCAATGTCAAAGGATCGAGAGCAGCTTTCAGATCTTGCCAAGAAGATGCTCTCGGGTGAGGTGCAATGGTCCAATGATGTTACCTTGGATCCCAAGTGGGACAAGGTGCTGGAGGAGCAGGAGGCGAAGAAGGCAGCCAAGGCTAAGCAGGACGCTTAAACAACAATTGGAATTGGATCAATGAAGTGGGACAAAGAGGACATAGGCCACGACGACAGGAAACCGTTTAATGAACCAGACGGTAGTCCTATGAGATGATTGCCGGGTGCCTCTGTCGGAATAGCTGGCACCGCGATGTACATTACTGTAACCAACCTGTATAGGTGATTGATACGTGTGGACGACGTCGAAAATAAAAAGAATACACTCCTAAGAAAGCCAATTGCAAATCTATGGGTTCTTTATTGGGTTCCAGTGCTCCGGTCCTTGAAAGTACAATACCTCATTGCCCCAGCACCACCAGCCTGCTGTGAGGTTGCGTGCGAATATCTCCAGGCCAAGAAAGTTTTCCCCGAGGGCATCTTGGAAGAGGCCCCTGAGGTTTGGTTTCCGGGAATGCACGTCGGGAACGGCGACCATGACCTTTGACTTGAGGGAGTCCTGTAGTTCGCTCCCGGCACGTTTTGCAATAATGACCTTCTCCCACGGTTTCCTCCACGCCGACTCAGTATCAAATATCGGCTCGCCTGAGGTGGCAACCTTGAGCCAAGTCCACTCAGCGGCAACCTCAAGACCCCAGGCAGCGAACAGGCCAGTCGGAGAAACAAGAAAGTCGTAGATGCTGTGTTTATTAGTGATCCAGACCGCAACCAGGCCGTCCGGGTTGAGGTGGGAGGGGACAGGGATGTTCAGCAAAAGGCGACGCATCTCATCTAGATTAGAGACAGTAGCATACTTGTTGGTCCTCCTCCTAGCCGAGCGATTCGGCCATGGGGGATCTAAAACAACAAGATCAAACCCCGGGGCAGTGGCAGCGAACGTATCACGCAGAGCCTCGATAGAGCCATTCAACGATTCGGCTTTGGGGGGCGGATGCAGCGGCAAAGCGGGTACCGACGGCGCTTGTTGCGGTTCAAGCTCACGTGGGAGGCACAGTGGCCCGAGGTACAGGGAAGCGAGATTCTGCAGGGCCGTTTGGACGGTGGCGCCAGTCATAAGATCAGCGAGCTGGGCTGCGGGCGAGGCCCGAGGCGGATCGGCTGTGCCATGTCGCGGCTCTGGAGTTGAGTAGGGTGTGGCGGGTGCTTCGGCTGAGACGATGCGGAGGACAGGGGCCTGCGACGGGAGCACTTGGGATTCTTCAAGAGACCGGGGGATGTCAATGACAATCAGAGACCTGTCGTCGTTTTCAAACAGTATAGACTTGGGCCGTGATGTGCCGTCGCTCCCAGTTCCGCTGTCCACATGTTGCACTATGCGCCCGTCTGTCATGGCAATTACCGGGTGTTCTGCCCTCCTTCTCCAAGGCTAAAAATGGAAAGTGATTTTATGCCCACTTGCTGGGCTGATCTGAGGCTAAAATCCGCTAAGGGACCTCAGGCCTCCACCAAAGTAAATGCCATTGGAACATTTGCAAGGTATAGTGGTTCTGGGCAACTACAATGCGGAATCAGTAGAGGCTTGACATAACATCGGCCCTGGTCAGAAACTAAGGCAACAAAATATAGCTGCACTCATATAAAATTAACAAGGATAAAACAGATCCAGGAAAGCAGCGATGACAAGACCCACCGCGTGCACATTAAACTAACACTAGGAATTAGTGGCGCCTGCCGTGCTTGGTGAAATAGAACTCGAAGGGATCCTCCGTAGTGTACTCATTCTAGTAGCGGCCGAACCAGACGATCGAGGCTCCTTGGCCGACCGGGGATGAAGATCTGTCGGCCAAGTAGTTGCACACTCAGCCTGAGCCCAGAAATTGAAGTCAAAATTGTAATCCAGTCCGGTTGGTCATGTTCAAATACAGACCTATAAGCAATTGTGAATACAAAACAAGAATAAAGGATTTGTTTACGTATAAAATGATAGGAGATAACTAATAAAATCGGCATATCTTACTACTTTCATATGAAGCAACAACTGTTCGTGTTCTTACTCTTGAAACTCATTGCATAGTAAGAGAAGCCGCGGAGATCTAAAAGACAGTCGGAACGAAAAGGTGACTCGGACTCAAGAGAATCCATCACAGATCCGAGGCATGGGACTCCATGGTGCGTATCGTATCATTCTGAGTCGAGATAATCCCCTCCTGAAGTTCATGATAAGGTCGTCCGCCAGAACCAAGTCAACGGTACCATTGAGGTAACGATTGAAGTCAATCACAGATTTGTCATCAGTAGTTCGCCTATTGAATTTACACATGTGCTTCTGTGTAAGATATATGATCGAATTAGTGTCAAATTGGAGAGCCCCTCCTCTTTTCCTGCCGAGAATGGACCGTTGCTACTGTCGCTCGGGCATGGCATATAACTATCCCATTCTCAAACGCAAGGAATTTACAATCGAAAAGTGCATCGCCCGTATCATTTCACATCCGCCACATTTTACCCTCACCAGGGTCGAAAATCGGAAAAAGACTTCGGACTAAAACCATGACAAACGTGCCTCGTGGTGGGCCAAAGTGTGCCGTAACTCTCATAAGCCATGCCAAGCCATCGCACGACTACCTCGCAATGCGACCCTAATCGGAGACGCAAAAGGGCCATTTAAGAAAACAATCAGAGAAATACTTCTAGAAGCGCCACACACAAGACCTGAAATCCAACAATCATGGATACACCCAAATCGGATAGGTTTGAGTCGTGAGGCCGTGGCTGTCCCCTTTTTCGTAGTCGCCGTCGCCGTCCTGTTATGCGCCCGTCCGCCACAGCCATGGCCCACTGTTGTCCCCGGGGCGCTCTGGAATAAGCGGAGGCGTCCGGCGGCGCTCAGATTCAGGGCCGAGACTACTCGCTCGGTAAACCTCGGCTTCGGCCATTGGTTGCCGGCTACTTGGGTCAGACTTGCCGCTCCCGGGAAAAAGCATTGCCATCAGCGCCATCCCAGAGCGGTTTGCGCCCTACCGAGCCCACTGTAAACGTGCCGCAACGCCCCGGATTTTGAGATCCATCGCCAGGTCCAGGTCTTTTTTTTGCGGGCGTGACCACCTGTGTCGTGTGTGACCAGTGAGCATCGGCCCAATGACGTCCTTGCCGCGTTGACTGCCGGGATATTTCTCCCGCATCTCCAAAACCTGGACCCGATCTCATCCACATTATTAACATTCCTCCTCTTGCTCTCCCCACAACAATTCTTGATCCTGCTCTTGACGCCTCATCCCGGGCTCTGGATATTCACCTAACCGGCACCCAACTCGCTACTCCCTCGCCGCGGAATGTCGCGTCCGTAGGCCTCTCAGAACACACATCTTCAACTGCAGCCACGTGCTAGTCGACAGCGAATGCCCTCCGCCGACGCCGCTCTCATGGACCATGCCTCCATGACCGAAATCGCACGCGACAACAATCCACGGCAGCTTAGCGGCGGCGACGCCCTCGCCCGGGTCAGGAAGGATAAGGAGAGCCTCCAGCACAAGGACGCCGCCTTAGCCCCCATCACCGAGGACACTGCCCCCAAGCGCAAAACACAGAGCTTCGACTATGTATGGAGATCCGGTGTCGCCGGCGGCCTGGCAGGATGTGCTGTAAGTAGAAATTGCGCCGCCTCAACATCTTTGCGCAGCACCTCACTAACAGTCGGACGCAGGCCAAAACTGTCGTCGCGCCGCTGGACAGAGTCAAAATTCTCTTCCAAGCCCGCAATCCTCTGTTCGCAAAATATTCCGGTTCCTGGGTTGGCGTCGCGACCGCCATGAAGGAAATTTACAGCCACGAGGGCGCTCTAGGTTTATACCGAGGTCACTCTGCGACACTCCTCCGAATCTTTCCTTATGCCGGCATCAAGTTTCTAGCCTACGACCAAATCCGAGCAATCATAATACCCCGCCAATCCCACGAAACTCCCATGAGACGTCTACTCAGTGGAAGTCTTGCTGGTGTCACCTCCGTTTTCTTTACCTATCCGTTAGAAGTTATTCGAGTCCGCCTCGCCTTCGAAACCAAGCGCGATGGTCGTTCTTCTTTGTCTCAGATCTGTAGGCAGATCTATCACGAACACCGAACCCCCGCTCCTACGCAGGTTTCAGGGGCCACAGGCATAGCTACAGCCGTAACCCCTAGCTCGGGAATTGTGAACTTTTATCGAGGATTCACTCCAACTGTTCTCGGAATGCTTCCGTACGCGGGCATGTCTTTTCTAACTCACGACACGGTTGGCGACTTGCTGCGCCACCCCTCTGTCTCACAATACACAACTCTTAAGCCCAAGAAAGATCACCCTCCTGGAAAGCCCGTGCCTCTCCGGTCATGGGCCGAACTCTGCGCCGGTGGTGTCGCCGGTCTAATCTCGCAGTCGGCCTCATACCCACTCGAGGTGATCCGGCGCCGTATGCAGGTCGGCGGAGCGGTCGGTGACGGCCGTCGCTTGCGGATCAGGGAGACGGCCGCTATGATCTTCCGCGAGAGAGGTGTCCCGGGTTTCTTTGTTGGCCTGACAATTGGGTACGTCAAGGTGATTCCGATGGCGGCCGTCAGCTTCTATACATACGAACGAATGAAGCTGGTATTTGGTATTTAAACGTGTCCATGGCGGAGCGGTTACCTTACGGGTCTTGTATAGCTGGCGTTGGGCGTTATTGAACAGCATGATATAAGTTTGTGATTCTAGACAGCCATCGGGTCGGTGGGGGGGACGCCACAACTAGATGTACATAAACTAGAGGCTTCTATGTCTTTGTTTGAAATGACAAAAACTCACAGTTATCTATGTGTCGATCGATATATCTACACCCAGTGCTGACTCGAGGTGCCATTGGTTAACAGAAAAATTTTGACATCTCAACGCCACCTCAAAAGGACCGACTCCTTCGTTGACAAGACGAACTATTTTGCGTACTAATGGTTGAAATGGCCTGATTTGTTGGACATTCACAACTGCCGTGCTATTGCCATGCCGTCCGTAATTACTTAGTCACAGACCAAACGCCATCGAGACATAGTGCTGCTTGCTGCTAAGCCCACCAAGGTTGCAGATCGACACCGCCCTAGGCGCCATGAAGGGTCGCCGTTGAGGGAGCATAATGCGTTGTGGGGGGCAAAGGCCCTATCGCGTTCGACCTTCCATAAATGTCACTTTCGGGTAAGTCACTACTGCAACCTGACACTTTGGCACAGATCTTGAGGGCGCATGGGTGTGCTAACGTATGCCCCTGCTGGGAACATGGCGGTGGCGGTTAGCGAGAGGGCCCTTGTTGTTTTGCGGCTGCATGGTGACACTCTAAGTCGCCCTCGAGTGTGTACATGCAGTGAAGGTACCAGGTACATGTTTCCCTGAATCCGATTCCGATTCCATGTGTTGTTGAGCTTTGGAAGGTGACTGCCAGGGTGACAGAGCGCCAGGCCGCATTAATACAAAAGCTAATAAATGCCGGTGTGAAGACCAATAGCATAAATGATTTCAGTGATTGGTGATGCGACAAGAGACCTCGTTTATACCATAACTGTGTTTCATTTGTTCATTTATATCTTCCTTGTCGTTTGTGTTCGATTTTGAATTGGCATCCTGCGTTGGACAGGTTTGGTAAGATACAAGAGCGATAGCCAGCAATCTATTGTTGTCAATTGGACGCGATCATTGATCATTGATATACCACATGAACGAACGTACATACGTGATAATACCTATATACACATGTCAAGAAAGAAAAAAAAAACGAAAAGAGGCGTGTTACAAATAGAAACCAATCAACGTTTACATCGTCGCGTGGCTAAAGATACGTATTCAGGAATAGGGTAGCTGAGAATGCGAGATTGGGCCACCTTATCGCTGATTGGCTATCGCGCCCCTAGTTCCAGTTTCCAGCAGAGCTCCTCCAAAATTACAGCCTCAGCCTTTCAACTGCAGCTTCATCTCGTCTCAGGCCTGTCTCTTTCATCACTACAACCGCACCCACCGCGCCGAGGCCGCCACTTTCGTTACTTCATTGATTCCCGCTAGCCTGTTCCTCCGAGGGATCTGTATCCCATACCTCAATTGTGCAAATCTACCAACTAAAACTCAACTCTCTCGCGACTTCTCAGCATGGCGCCGGCGGCCGCCCAAGATGGCCTTGTCCTTCTGCGCCAGGCCATCTCCTCGTCCAAACCCTTCATCCCGAGCGCCTCCGCCGATACCTCCTCCTCTGAGGTGCCTCTCGCGCAGGCTACGCATCTGCTCTTCCCCGAACACGTGAACGGCCCCGCGTCTGTCGCCATCGATAGCGCAACGCGCTTTGTGTCAAACGACAAGCCGGTCGACCTGCGCAGCATCTACTTTGCCTGGCTTAACCGCGAGGTCGCCATTCCCGAATACAATGCGTCTGCGACGAAGCTCAACGATGAGCTGGCAGCCGCCGGTGCCAAGGGCAAAGTCCAAAACTTGGGTTTCATCGAACGCCTGGATCTCATCACCTGGCTGGAGGGTGCCAGCGAGGAAAGCGAGTATATCAAGCCTCTCGCTGGCGAAAAGGATGCTTCGGGCTCTGGCGCTGCCACCGCCACCAAAGCTGGCGCCGTGTCTTCCTCAGCGCAAGCGAGGTCAGGCAAGGGCACAATGGACCCGCGACTTGCAAGCATATACAATGGCGAGCGAAAGATGGGTGATCGCAACACTGTCCTGAGGGGCATCAAGCCTACAGTGAGTATTGCTGTAGTTGAATAGCATGTTAGCGTCTAAACTGACCACCTGCAGGACTTTTCCCATGTGCGCAAACTTGCCGCTCCCTTTATCCAGAAGAAGTCTCAGTCCGGCTCTACCAACATTAGCTCCAATCCATCACTCGCTCTCAACCAGAAGGCTCCGTCTAGAAGACCGGACCCTATCATCCTACTCTCCCCTTCGGCATCGTCGCTTTTGCGCCTCTCCAATGCGCGGTCTTTCCTGGAGGACGGCAAGTTTATTCCTGCTGCCGCTGGTGACTCGACGGCCACAATGCTGCACGTCCAACGTGTCATTAAGGCCGTGGATCCCAACCGCCCTTTGCGTTTCATTCTTGTGGAGGGCTCCGAGCAGTTTAAACCAGAGTACTGGAACCGTGTTGTTGCTGTTTTCACCACGGGCCAGACCTGGCAGTTCAAGAACTACAAATGGAGCGACCCCAACGAGCTCTTCAAGCACACGCTTGGAGTCTACGTCGGATGGCGTGGTGATCAGCCCCCGGATAATATCCGTGGCTGGGGTCACCGAGTCCTATCTACCGGCGTTGACCGTTGGCGTGGCGAGGGCCATGATGCCTCTCGTTTCCGCGACAAGGAGATTGTGGAGCAGATCTGGAAGTCCATCGAGGACAACATGCGGTCTCGCGGCTGGAGGAAGGACGCAGCCCCATCGTCCATCTAAATGGCAAAATCAGACAGTAATCTGGGAAACGGGCTCGGGAACTACGAGAAGGGGGATTCACGAGAGAGAGAATATTTTCACAAGTTTCCCCAAGGGTAGCTTGTCTTAGATTCAGGCCTGAGGTGGTCTCTGGGCTCTAAAAGCGACGGCGTTGAATGGTTCTTTTAATGTGTATGTATATCTACCAAATCATATGGTTGTGGAAAGGAAAGAGATTGGGGGGTTAAGATAGAAAGACGATAAAAAAGGCATGTTTATTTTTAGTGTTTGAGTAGGCATGTACGCGAGATAGGTAGTGTAAGAGTCAATACAGCCGCTCAATATCTCGGTTAGACCGGCTTAATGTTCGATGTCAATCTAGTTACAGATGTTGTATAACTCCTAATAGCATAATGCGGCGTACGGAGAGCTGCTGCACAATTACAGTTTTAAGCCCTTGCTCGCTGTCGATCCTCATCACCGGCGAGCCAAGACATCTTTCGATATTCACGGACCCCCAACAACCACGGCCTGGGGAAGTGGGCATGCATGGTGTTTACAGGTGAGTCGATCACGGACGACTCTGCCTCACCGAGGTACCCCCCCAGCTCAGATCATCGGCTCACCGCGCGCTTCCCCGGACGTAGTGAGACTAGACTAACAAAGCGTGCGTGTGTGCGTGTGCGTGTGTGTATATGCGCGCACACAACCAACAAGCTTCCCCAACCCGCCGGGGGGGAAAGGGAGGGGAGGGGGGCGCGAGGATCTGCCCAGCGCAAGACGGTGTGTGCTAGCTGTATGTCGCTTGCAGGTGTAAAAAGTGGCACAGACGCAGCGCGAAGGAATGGGAAATGCAGCATGGATTGACCCCAAGAGAGGACCACCACGCTGACCGTTTTTAGCGGCGTGGACGAGCCAGACAGCGACCACCAGCAACTCGAACAGACTGCGCATCTAAGTTGGAAAATAGAATCATCACAGATCCTTCTCGTACGTTTTTTTTTTTGTGACCAACCGCCTCTGCCCCGTCAGACGCTATGGCAGGTGGGTGGAAGTAGAAGCCTCATGTGAGTGATTGAGTGAGTGAGCGAGCGAGCGAGCGGCCGGCACGTCCCTCGCAACACACTGCGGGATCAGCCTAGTCCCATAGAGGAGCTTTGAGTTGCTTCCGGTACTGATCAGTCGGCAAGCATAAAATTGCCCCCGTGAACATGGCCATCACGAGCCGTGAAACAACGCCCGCAGATAAGAGCCTCCCACAGGCACATGTATTTTCCGTCCATAGGGAGCTAGTATTGGTAACGGATGACACACAACCGCATCGTTTCGTCCCAGAGTCACACATAGATTGTCCGCTGGAGACGGATAACAAACGAGCAAGCCTCCCCCCCGGCAGGCACGCCAAGGATATACGAAGTTGGCCAACTATTGTGTGTCTAGGCCAAGACTTACTCCGCCCAGATCTGTGCTGACTCCCCGGATAGGGAGCCGACCAAACGAGGCGCCATTCCTTAATACACTACTATATGGCGACCCTGGCCACTACATTCATGGTACATAGGGTCGTAGACTGCAAAACTGAGGAGCCAAGTTTAGAGTGGGGGGGAGGGGGTTCGAAGATCCCCAAGACACGTGGACTGGGGTCAAGTCAGTTAGCATGAGTCGACAACGGTAAGCGAATCGAATTGCATGTTTTGAGTCGTAATGTTGAGACGAGCGAACTTCTTCGTGGGTGCGGCTCCGCAGGGTCTTTGCCTTGATTTATCGCCGATAAATGGCTCGGAAAGGATCAATCCCCAGCTTTGCCACATATCCACATTCATGCCGTTTCAGAACGGGTTGACGGGTTTCCTTGGAAGCTACCTGGATGCAGGTTTGTCCTGCGACTATCCAGTTAAGCAGAGGCAAGCTCCGTCAGGCCCAAACAGTGTGGGTTGCACCACATGGGCCGGAGCGGTCGACTGCATGTCAACAGACCGGCCCAAAGACGGCGCCGGCACCATGCCCACTTGGCGGCCGGCGGGATAGAACGCCGTCGAAGAACGAAGTGGTACTGCGGATTACCGAGGGGGTAGAGGATGGCATTTTCTATGGGGGTGTGTCAACGTCTGGAGCTCTCGGCGGTACGTTCTCAGCCTGGAAGGAATAACAGGCAGAAAAAATAGAGAAAAAAATAGGGGGGCAAAAGAGAGGATCGGTGGGGAACGTCAACAGCACAACGCGGCCCAAAGACCAGGGAGTTTAGATGGCGGACAACGTGCTGCCTACTCCACCAGCCCAGCGGTGAAAGCCGTACAAACGCACTGTCTCAGACGTCGTCATAGTTGAGGCTTGGTTCCAGCGCCTTGTGATAGCTTCAAGCAATTCTCCGTAGCTGGCCATGGACTTGCAATTGGTGCTCTCCCTGACGCACAGGACCCCAAACAATGCGAAATATTAATGCTTGAGCGCAGTGCTAAGGAATCAACGGACACAGTCCGGCTCGACTTGAGTGGTTGTCAAACTAAACAGGCAAAATTTTGAGAGGCAGTTCCACGTGGTTTAGCGAGTCCGTCGGCCGCCACGACTGGGAGCCAATCTCTCAGCTTTCTCCCAGCCAGCTTAAGAACCCCCCCCTCCGCCCGCCGTCAAAGTGAGCTCCCTGCCAAGGTGCTGCTGAGCTGCACCCTGCGTCTGACGGCGCCGATACGAGCTAATTGTAATCTGGCCGCCACCCCGGAATTTCTCGCGTGGCATTTAGGATGCTAAAAAAGAAAAGAGCGATTGCGACGACGTGCGGAGATAGAGGCTAGACACCCTGAACGGGTTTCTCGGCGCCAGCGATGGGTGCTTGCCGGCCCAGGTAGAGTCGTCACCGCGTGAACTTCTGAAAAGGGTTGGCGTCCCACGTGAAAAAACCACGCCATGCAGGGATGAGCGAAACCTTAGATGCATCCTGAGTGATGGCCAGGCTGACGTCTTGCAAGCTTATTTTGGTGAAGATAATGGAGATCCTGGAACGCCTGTCTGCAACAAGACAGTTGGTCCGAAGTGGATCGGCACGGCATGATCAATCACAATGCACCCTTGTCGGAGCGGTTCTTCCACCGCCCAATTCTCCATTGTGCCCGACAAGACGGCGTCCACCATGGGCCGATGGTGGGCATGTTTCGGATTGTTCGGCAGATGCTGCACGTGGTCATGAGTTTAACCTCCCTTTTTTATGAGACAATCCCGCAACAAGGGCATGGCCTCTCTCTCCGACCGCCGCCTCTCCCGGCTCCCGGCCCTTAAGTGAGACGCTCGATAGAAGTCCCGGGACTTTCGACTTATTCATGCAGCGCCACCCGAGGCATTCATCTTACACCGGTTGGCTGTGGCGAGTTATCTGTAGCATCGAGCCTTGGGCTGGTCCGGTATGACTGGCCCGAAGCTGACCATGCTCCATGTAATAGTGGAATTTTGACACCTGGCAGGACGTGTAACGTGCATGAAGTGGCCCAATACGCCTCTTGATTCAAAACTGCAACGCCGTGCCGTGGTCAACGTATACTTGGCTCTATCGGGTCACGAGCCATGTTTGACTGACATTGATACCGCAACGCCTTGGCACGCCAAGAGGCGAGATTTGCGCCCGGCTGCTGGAGGGTTGAAGAACGCCACGCACAGTGTAGCCGGTGTAAGCCTCAAGGGACCACTTACAACGACAGCACAAGGCTGGGCTGTGGATGAAATAGAACAACTCACCACAATGTTCTGGACCAGTCTTGCCCGGGCCTACTGGGGCTGCACATTTCTCGTAAACACCCTGTCCGGGCTCAAGTTGGCGCTGGTCAGCATCATTGCACGCAGTCGCCGATAATCCGTCACGTCAGTCGGCCATGTGTAGATAGTTGGCTAGTGTCGCAAGCTACAGCACTGCGCCGGGACCGTTGCGGCACACGCACTTCAACTGTCTGACCCGGGCCCTGGCACAAGCCATGCCACATGGCTGCCCGGGACGATGACGTCTCATGTTCATTTGAAATAACTAATCAATGTTAAGCAATAGCTCCAGCCCCTTGGTGGAACTCATAAAGGTCTCGGCCTGTAAGAGGGGCGTTGTTTGATTTCATGCCATATCGTCATCTCGGCAGTAAGCGGTGGGGAAATAGATATGAGAGCGCAACGGCCGTGATGCCTTCACCGCAAGAAGCGGACGGGCCTCTATTTCACGGCGACGATTGACATCCATCCTCCACAGTACAATGAAGGGTCCTCTTATCCAGGTGCTGGCAAAGATATTGAAGCATGGGTCCCGTCAATAACCGGCATCCACTCGTGTTTGCAGACGCGTGGCAAACCCAACCCCACGTGGCAAGCGGGCCTGTCTTGCTAGCTTCACGCCGCTAGTGTCAGAACACTCCCTCCCGCTAGTGGGTTTTGGTGTGGCAGGCAGCGGAAGGGAATAAGAGAGGCTGTGCCATCATGGTGGCTTGCACCGAACACTCCAAGTTCTCACTAGTTCTCGATCACCACCACAGTCCAGCACAAGGGCAATCTCTCGATGGGTTGATAATTCTCCACGGCCTACCGGACCCTAAATTGGCGTGCCAGGCCAAGCATTGAGCTAAATCTCTGTGACACGGTTGATGGGGGCAATAGCCGACGAATTTTTGTGCCGTGATCCACCCCGCGGCTATAATTTTCTGCCGTGTTGTAGTTGTCTGATCTTGTCATGACTAAGGGCGTGCTCACGACAATGTGATGTTGCCCCATAGGGCGGAACATTGCAGGCGCCTGAGGGGGGGTTCGCAAGGGTGGTTGGACGAGGCCGACCCAACGTTTCCACACCACGGATTGGGACAGAAGAAGAAAAGTAGGGGAAAAAAAAAGACAAGGCCCCGATGTGGGAGCCGCCACGTGGGAGTAGAAAAAGCGACCAGTCATGCCGAGGCCTGCACCCGGTACATCCTGTCACGGCCATCTTCCCCAATTGG
Source organism: Calonectria naviculata (assembly GCA_003031705.1). Classification (NCBI taxonomy): domain Eukaryota; kingdom Fungi; phylum Ascomycota; class Sordariomycetes; order Hypocreales; family Nectriaceae; genus Calonectria; species Calonectria naviculata. Next base: position 44,490 of record NAGG01000383.1, read on the forward strand.
CCCGGAATGACATAGCTTGTCACGACTGAGAGGTCTGGTCTTTTGCTGGCCCGAACTCTGCTGCCAGGCCATGCTCTCTCTGCAAAGTTGCCGGCTGCTGTCTCAGGTGACTCGCAGTGCGATCTGAGGACTCTGGCTTCCTGTTGGGACGTTGGGCCCAATTCCCAATTGCAATCATTTAGTTGTACAAGGACCAGCCCTTTTCAATACCCGATTATTCCCTGTTCGATTGGATCGTCGTGCTTGCTTTTGGCATTTTATACGTCACACAGGGATCTACGTTATTTTGAGGAACCGTTTGGTCAAGTCGATGTTTCGGAAAATGACAAGTCGGTCTCTCCTTTTGAATACGATATTGCATGTAAACTCAATCTTTCGCCTATTAGCAGCCAAGAATATAAGCAATCTTTATTCCCCAAGTCGGTCCGACAATGGAGATTTTTTATCTTTTTCAGGGTGTTGACGGCATATCCGTACGAAAACCAGGGGGGGGGGGGGGTCTCGCCCGGTTATCT